>JAPYZA010005943.1:0-11614 GCA_030522685.1 Eupelmus azureus | reverse complement strand
AAAAATTGACAAATTTTGATAAATATTAGTATTTAATAGTAGTGCGTTTAAAATATTATCAATATACAGTGCGGGTCAAAACTGTAGAACCACCATGAAATTTTCCATTTAAATGCGTGTATTTTCGATCATCTTCAAAATCATATAGCTTTAGAAGGAAATATCGTAGAAAAAAATAATAAAAAGCAAATTAAAGTAGAATTGTTTTTCTAGAAAGCGTAATTTTTGTTTTTTTTTTCTGAATGTTATTTGGAAAGTCGTGATGTGTGATTGAAAAATATTTTAAAAATTAACATTTATTTATAAGTGAGATTTTTTAATCAACGTGGTTTTATAGTTATGGCACACTTATTGGCTTTGAATAAGTCATTTTTAAAAAAATTCATACACACCACTTTGAACGAAATTAACAGTAAATAGTCGTTGAGTCGTTTTTGTCCGACATGTCCTTTCAAAGTTATATGATTTTTAGTTTTGACATGCACTGTATTATTCATTCAAATTTGTATGTTTTAAGGATTAGATTGTATCCCTCTTTGTCAAAGTATTAACAAATTTTTCAAAAATAGTATTGAATAACTGAATAAATAAAAATTTGGATTAGAAATACATCATTTAACTTACGTGTGGAAGAAGTGAAGAATATAAAAATATTCATAACTCACCTGTAACATAAAAATAAATAATAATTATTTGTTTGTTTTCCAAAAATATATATTTATTAATAATATATGTTGATAATACTATTTGAAAATCCAATATTTATTTCCAATATTTAGTATTTCTAATTACTAAAGTGCTTAATACTTTCAAATATATAAATTTTGAGTCACTTAATAAACAAAAATTCTTAGATTTTTCAGAACCTCATAAAGTCCTTAGAAGTTACCATTACCTACAAGCAAATATGAAACGCGCATGGAAAACCAGCGGGCCGAACCAGTATTCATGTAAAGTACGTCTAGTCCTGGGCAAAAGTATTCGAGTCGTCGTAGCCGGCACCGCGCATTTTCCCGCATAAACTCAAAATTTAATCTAAGTTCCGTACCCCTGTTATTGACAGCTAATTTAATAAACTTGTTAATCAAGTTCAATAAACTAATTAAGGCAACGAGCCCCCGCGTGCTCGTGCGCACTTTAAGTCGCTCCACTGAGACGGATACGCGCAGCGTATACATAAACTTGTGTTGCAGCCCTGAGCTCTTACAAAGCACGTCATATACATTTGGTTTCGCTGAGGAATTCAAATCTTACAACTTCTGGGTGCAAGCGCGTTTCCTTTCATTCCTATCGCTCTTTCCCCCATGACTCCTTCCTGACTTTCTGTGGCTTTTAAAGACCTAAGGTAGCGTTTTTTGTGTCGGATACCTCTTCGTTGTGAATCGTTTTTTTTATACTCTATTTCGTACACTTAATAGATAGTTATTCCAAGAAAATATTTATGTCTTTCTTATATCTAATATTTATCGCATTATAGATTTCTACAAAAACTATATCAGGTTGTACATCATCAATACAAACAAAAATAAAAAAAACGAAATATCCAAGATCACTAGTAATCGTTATCTCTAAGAAGCAATCAAAACAGGCACAGAAAAAATTAATAACTCTGTTATTTTTTGCATACTTGCCTCTCTTCCTCTTTTTCTCTCTCTTCCTCATTCTCTTTTTTCCCGATCTCTCTTCCGAGCAGCGCGCCGCCTATGTTCCCGTGGCGCTCTTTGTCTGGCTCTGAACTAATGCTCATTGTGTCGAGCAGAGCAAACGAAAAGCGTACGCGCACATTTTCCGCCGTTACGGGATTTCGCCTCTTCGTCCGTCCTAATGCCAACGGATTATAATTAGAGAAGCTCGTTTTTGCGGCGACGACGCAGGGCCTTTTGACGACGACGACGAGACTAAATGACGCCCCAGCGGCGCTGGCGGCGGCGGCGTGCGCGCAAAGAAGAAGAGATGGCTTTCGAAGGAGCCCCTGCCGAGAGGAGAGCAAATGCGATTACAAAATGCAATTGCGTCGACGCGAGTGTGCGTATTTTTAGCAGAGAATTAGTAACTTAAGGCAGTAATTTCAGCGCTGTATGTACGCCGCTGTGATTTTCTTGCTGCTTCGTGTTGACGTTTACGACTCTCTTTTTCTCATTCAAATTATTTTGTTTTACCGACGAGGGTGGTTTGTTTATCTTAAGCAAAAGCCGCGTGGAAAGTTCAAGCAATGGTTGTTTGATCAAATAGCTAAGGATTGATGTGTGTTTGCTCTAGTGTTTCTAGAGATCGTTACCTGTTTTCTTATTAATATTAAGTTCTTCAAAAATTTAGAACATATTTGATAGCATTGTTTTTTTTTTCTAAAATAATTTATAACCCTTTTCTCTTTTCAAGATAGGTTTTATTCTTTTTCATATTTGTTAAATATCGGCCGATCGTAACAACAACAATCTCCGTCAAATTTTATCATATCGCCAGCAACAATGAAAGTAACGGAACAATACTTGCAGAAAGTGTACACGTCGAGCTTTCTTTTTTTACTTCAGAATATAAAAAGCCGGCAATATTTGCCGAACCATATCTCTCCGCGCGCAGCACGCGCTCGTCAAAATTTTCAATTAAACTCGACGGCGTAAACCCCCACAAAAATTCCTCGCTCGCGCAGCCCGCTGCAAATAAAGGGAATAAAATACCCTCGGCAGCTCCTGGCTCAGGCGAAAATAACGGCCTTCGGCGCTCGCAAAGACATTGGCTGTCGGCTCATTCGCGCGCGCTGCAGTTTCGCGGAGTTTAATGTGCCTCTCGCACATAAGGCGCGCGCAGAGCGAGAGCGAGAGGGGGTGGGGGCGGCGGTAGGGGAGTGTTACCGGACGGAAAGGGAAAAGGCAGCGGCATTTTTCCACCCTTATTTTTTCTTTATATACCTCGTAGCTTGCGCCGCTTTTTTCGACGCCCGGGCTTTTTTTTATTGCTTCCCACCGTTTTTCACGGCCTGCAGTTGACGCGGACGGACAGCGCTATCCTGGAAGTTTTTTAATTATTTAATTAGTAAATTAAGAATTAACGCGGGATGGGAAGAGAGAGAGAGAGAGAGAGAGAGAGAGAGAGAGAGAGAGAGAGAGAGAGAGACGGAGAGAGAGGATGCACTAATTTGCCCGCAGGCCGAAGTTAGTGGGAGAGAGTAAGACCTTTACGAGAGAGAGCGAGAGATAGACAGAAAGCGAGAGGGTGGAATCGCGCAGATGTAAAAGAGCGTGTTGCAGACATTAAAGCGGAACGAGTTTTTATGGTCGAGGGCGACCTTTCGAGCGCTTAATGAATAGGCTCTGCTGTTCTGGCTGCTGCAATACAATAAGAAGAAATTTGGGTGCAAGTCGTTTTTTCTTCCCAGTGTCTTTTTTTGTGTAGTAAGTGTTACTTGTGAATCCAGTTTTTGTTTGTTCCGAAATTGTTTTTAATGTTTTACCACTTTCGAATTGAAAAATAAAAAAGAAAAAAATAAGTAGAAAGAAAACAGTTTGCGAGAAATGCTATGTTTGAAATCTCATATTGAAACAACAATTAGCTAATGGGGATTGTTATGATGCATTTGTTTTATAAACTATCTTCATAACTATATCTCTAAAAAAACATTGATTATTTTTCAAAATCAATTTAATATTTGTTAATTTCTGTTAACTTTATTCTCGAAAATTTTATTCTTTTCATATTATCACCTACCAGCGTGCCTTAATTAGAATATTTGGCCAGCATTATCATTTCAGCATTATTCCAAGCTCACCCGTCATTCAGTGTTTGTTACAAAACGATATGCAAAGTAAACACGAGCTGAAAAATGACGTTCAATCAACCTCTGCGCTCGAATTACTCGATCAAATAAACCAACAGAAAGAAGCACAGCTCCATGCTCTCGAAAACAAAAGCCCAGACGCAATTATCATTGCCCCAGCAGGAAAAAAAAATCCTTTGAGACCCTTAATACCGAGTCAAAACACAGCGGAACAAAATGCCCGAACGAAATATCTCCATCCTCTTCGCTAAAAATAAAAAAAATCTGCCAGCCTCTCGTTCTCGTCGGACAATTGCCCCTCCCCCTATAAACAATGCGCTCGCTAATACGTCAATAATGAAGAGGCGGAAATCGCGCGCGCTCGCTCTGTGTACGCGTATTGGCAAACAATCGGCATTATTAGCCAACATCGGTGCGGAAAACGCTGAAGCGACGGGTGCACAGCATCGCCAAACAAATGTATATATACGGCGCAAGTTCCGCGATGTATAATTGGCGACGCAGCGAAAAGCCTTGTAGCAGTTGCGAGTTTCCGGTGCGGCTCCGCTTCTGTCCGCCGAACGAGGAGAAGAAGACATCGTTAGTGTTTCTGTTCAGCCGTACACTGGCCAGCGCTCGGGCTCGCTCGACTGACTTCGAGCCTGACCGAACTCGGCCTGTTATCACTTGGCGCTCATTCAAGGTGAATGCGGCTTTTCTTGAGTAGTTGGAAGAATAGTGAGTTTATCTTGCGGTATAATTTTTTTTGGAATTTTAATAGTAATAGCGATAAGTTTAATTTGATGTTTTAAGAGTGCGTGCACTTGTTTTGTGGCATTTAATTTGTTGTATGAATTTGATGTGCATTAATAAAATGCCCAAAAATTGTTCAATTAGAAAATTTAATAATTTTTATAAAATGAAGTTGGATGTGTAATTAGAATATTATGCTAATTTACTGTTATTATTACTTTATATTAAATTCAAAAATACCAGGTACAAATTATCCGGAAACTAAAAAGTAAGAACAGAAAAGAAAATAAGCCCATGGCATTGCAGTGATGCATCACTGCACACGCCTGTACTTTTAAAGACTAAAATATTTATGAAGTTTTTCCATATCGCGTCAAACAATAGGCTCCTCGAAACTCTGAATAAGAAGTTCAGTATTGGCAAACAACAAATCTTTTGAAGTTGACTTTAATTTGTAATAAAATAAAATATAAGTATGAAAAACATGTACTTTTGTAGGTAACATATTAAAATTTTCAGGACCAATCTTCATAATTACCGCCGTTCTTTGCTCGACATGTATGCGCCAACGCAAAAGCTGGTCTACCCTTAAGTCAATTTCATTAAATTGCCTCGCAAATTAAAACTTAACAAGCGAACCGAAAACAGCAAATACATCTGCGCTTGTTTTTCACCCTCACGAAACGCAAAATTATTAGGCACTTTTTCCGGACGCAGGAAAATCTATCTACTTTTTACCGTTGCCAATGATTTTTTTTTAAACTTGTTTCCGAGTTAACGTATAAAACATGTAATTTTGCACATCTTTATTTAGAAAATTTTAAATTGTAATTAATAATCTTATTTTATCTCTAATAGCATGTTCGCTATAACGGTAAAAAAAAACGAAGAATCATTTAATTTATAAATTTGAAGTTATTAACAGTAGCTAAAAGTTTAAGCTAAAAGTATGCGATATTTTTCATGGTAAGCTTAAACTCAAAATTTGAGAAAAGCTGAAAGTAAGTTACTTTTTATGGATTCTAAAACAGCGTAGAAAACTATATGAATAATTATATTCTAGTTATATTAACTAGAATATAATTATTCATAAATTAAATGTAAATAAAATCTTTTTTCACATCATCTATTTTTATATTAAGCGCTCATGAAATGCTTGTTCCATTTATTTAAATAAACGAGCCATCGCATTCAAACCATAACTCAAAACAAAGCATCAGCTGTAACCGCGAAAAAATTGCTTAACGAAAATCATGAAAAAGGCACGAAAGGCATCCCAACTGGCGTGTTTAACCGGGAGGTGCCTTTTTTGGAGTGCGCAAGCGGAGGATGTCGCCGAAAAGAAATGGCGCTTGAGCGACTCAAGGAAAACAAGGGCCTTCACCGAGAACCGGTTTCTCAATTGACGAAAGCGAAACCGAGGATCGTCACCCGTAATTTTCAGGCGTTGCGATGTTAATCGCGTAATTGCTCGCCCGAGGTTGTCTCTTCTTCCTTTTTTTTCGGAATGAAAGACCTTCGCCGCGGCTTTCGCAATCGAGTCTTGTTTTTTTTTTTTTTTTTTTTGATGGATTTATAATTCTTTCACGACCGTTAGTGCTTTATGATTAGTGATTCTGTTTCTTTTTTGCTTGTAAGTCTAATGTAGCGTTTGTAAAAGGTTTGTAATTTCATTGAAGTGCCATTATTTTTTATTTCATGAATATCTATTAGTATACTTGAAAATCGATTAATATTACTTTTTTTTTGAAATCTTTAAGCGTCTTATAGATGACCTTGAACAATGAAATACGATTCTTTTATTACCCACAGAACTTATGTGGAAAGGATTGTGTCTGATATCACCTAAATAAAAAAGAACTCACGTCACTGCGTTAACGATATGAGAACAAATAAGAATATGATATGCATAGCATCGGTATAGCTTATTGTTAGTGGTAAGAGTCTCCGACGTGAAAACGGAATTTCAAATCACAGATCGACTTCAATCCTCAGCCAAGTAAAGCCGAGACTTTTTTCCAGCTTTTCTCGCTTCGCCAATTTTTCATTGATTTATCGAATGTGAATTTGTAACAGAATCATTAACCTTTCTTCTTAGAAAATCCAATCATTTTTTCATCGAACACATAAATTCAAAACGGTAGTCAGTTTTAACTAAATGCAAAAAGGCGCAAAAGCTTCAGTCTCGCTTCATGAAAACGTTAAGAGAAAAAGTTTCAAAGAAACCGCGGTTGCATCTTTTGCTCTCGTTTCGGCAATACTTCCCTCGCGGGGATTCAGCGTATATTTTTCAGAGACGGTCGCTTGAATCTTTCATGCCTGTTGCTACTTTCCACGACTGTTTGGCGCTAGCTTCGACTGACGCTTCACGAAAAAGGATGTGATAACTTTTTTCCAGCTACTTTTTTTTAAAGTAAATAAGATTTTGCAAAAAACAATTGAAATTAATAACGTAGTTTTTTAAATAACGCTTATTATCTTACGTACGCCCTGAGAAAAATGTTATAAGAACAATTATTATACATAGCAAAGGTTACAAAAGTATAACTCATTTTACTATGTTACATAGCAAAAGTTCCAAAAGTTTTATCAAAATTTATAAAATATAATTTTTACTTACATATTACATATTAATTTTTTTCTAGGACATTAAAGTAAATTTTATTGTTAATTATATTAATAACTGATATAAGTGTGTTAAACTTTGTCATAAATTATGTTTATATCACCTTTGACATGTATTATAGTAATTTTTCCTTGAAACACAACCTTTAATACCTTTCCTAGGACTTTTTTCTCAGTCTACGTAATACAAACATACTTTTTTATTTATAATAAATTCAATTTTAATAATCGTTTTCTAAATTTAATTCACGAATCTTCGATATTTTCTTAAATAAAAAAATTCTAATCTACAGTAGAATAAAGCGCGACAAGCCAAATAACAATCTCACCTCGAAATCTACAGCGCGTCTTGACTCTCTCGAAATCTACACCACGAGCTGGTGCGTGGCATGCGAAAGTCGCGCGTATAAAGCATCCAGCAAAAAGAGCAGACAGTAGCGCATAATGCGATCCAATCGCGCAACAATCGTCGGCTGCGCATAACCTATAAGTTTTCGTGGAAATCGTTCGCGCTCGTAAGAGCTCCACGTGCTGGCGATAATAAAAGAAGAGGTCGGCGAGACGTAAGGCTCTTTCGTAACGCCGCGGTTAATAGCCCCGGCGAAAAAAAGGAACCGCCGCTGCATTCTGACGGAATGCCTGGCGTGTGCCATTGTTCGGCCGCGACGTAGGGAGCGACGCCTGTCCGGGCTCTTAATATGGCGTTGATTTACGAGGCGAAAAGTGCTAGCGTTGCTAAGGTTTTCCGAGAGGTTAGGGAAAACTGCTGTGCGGGTCGAGTGGAGCGCTGGTCTCTAGGAGCGAGCGATTAAGGAAAATACATGGACGAGAACCTGGGAGGTATATATACGAAGACTTTTTATCATTTCGGGAGGTATAAGCGCGCGTGCGGGATTTGTAACAGTCGAGTGATTATGATGTAATTTAGGTTCTTGCATTTCTGGCGTTGGACGGGATTAAAGTATTTGCCACTCAAAGTGCGGGAAATTCGTGTTTTATGTTAATGAAAAATTTTACTTTTTTTACTTTTTTGTAACTTTTTTAAAGAATATATTTTAATAAATATTACAAGTGTGGTTACAAGCGTAAGTCTGAGTCTACCAAAAAGAAATTTAATCAAATTTGGTATATTTGGTAAATAAAAGTAACTTTGCAATTTTCCACATTGTGGAAACCATATGATATTTTTGAATTAAAAATGTTTCAATAATTTAACAAATATTTAGACATTTTATAAAAGATTATTCAAGTGCCAGTGAATTTTTTTAATTCTTCAGTATCCCTTTTGAATTATGATACCAAAATCGAATGTTTTTAATAGCCTATTTAAAGTATAATTTTTAGAGTAGTAAATTTTCGTTATTTCGATTTAAAAAAATAAAAAGCAGTCTCGGGAAAGCATCGCTCATTTTTAAATAAATGACTACACGTAAATGGACATTTAACATGCTTTTAGTATCGCTAATTAAGTGTAAAAGCCTCATACATATTTATAAGGAGCATATATATTTTACGAATCGTCTAAAAATGCGCGATTTCCCGATACAAATATGCATACTTCAAAAGTATTAACTAAAATTAAAATTTTTAGTACTTTTAAACTGTTGTCTCTCGAAATTAAAAATCATGTTAAATACGTTTTATTATTAAATATTTAACACATCATACATCAATGTTACTAATATTTACATAATTTAATAACTTCGACTTTACTTACGAACCATACTCTAAAATTTGTACCTTACAAATGCAAGTAATTCTCTCACTCGTCAATTACCCGCAAAAGAAAATTCAGTGCATAGACATCATAACTAATCAACAACACCAACAATCAATCAGGCACATAATTCCCTCGTCGAACGACACGCTAGCATTGTCAAGTGATAGTTTCTTTCAACGCGTCGATGACCCATGCGCATGCCCTAGCTGTAATCAAGCGAGAGCTCCCACCTAGACATCCACTGATTACATAGTGTGCGCATACACGAAAGTAACGCACATCGAGCGAGTTTCAGGCCTGGAAGCGTCGAGAGCGCGAATGCAAATTTCTCTCTCTCTCTCACTCTCTATCTCTACTTCGCGCGAGAACCTTTCAAAATGTGTATACCTGTCCATTAAAGTGGCGGCTGGCCGCGTGCACGCGTAATTGCGCGAAATCGCGTTTCGCCGCAAGGACCGTGGCATGCTCTGTGTTTATGAGTATTCAGATTTTGAATTTTCCTTCGAGAGTGCTGCGATATGGGCTTTAGCAATGGATTTGCGGGCTTGTTTGAAGTTATTACCTATGCGGATGTTTTGATGTCGTAAATTTTGTCGCTTTATTATTACAGATTTGAATGAAAGCTTTGTAAGTGCTTTTGATTTCGTTAATTGCTCTAATTCGCTTTATTAATTTAATGGCTTCTAATTATAATCTGATTTTTATGAATAATAAACGTTGCTATTCTTGGCCCTTAATTAATGTATCAGATACTTTTTTAATTAAAACACTAACATTACAGAAACTATTAATCAACCTGATAATTCATATAAATCAAGTCGCAGGCGTGCGTATAAAATTATCAAACCTCTCATACAAATAACGAGCTTCTACAAATCAAAAAAGATTTTCTTCGCAAACAAATCTAAACATTGTAATTAACGCATCGAACGAGTGAAAAAAATCTAAAAACCACTGGATCAAGCGCATGGACGGCTTTGTACCCTTGAGTAGTACTGATCGACGACTAATTTTGCGCGCGAAAGATAACGTGAGAAAAGCAGTTGCGTAACCATTCGGGAAAAGCGGTCGCACCTCCGCGTGTATGGAATTCCCGCGAGACGCTGACCGTTCATTGTCGATGGCGTCTCTAATTAATTGTTGCGTTTCGGAAAGAAAGTAGCGTTCGTAAATTGTCGTTTTTTGCTTTCCTGTTTGCGAGGAAAACGTTGCTGTTTGAAGTGGAAATGGATCGCAATGATTGCTAAGTAGGTTGGACTGCTGTTATAGCTGTCGCTACGAGTTTGATGGAAAATAGTTAATTATTTGATTCGTTCAATTATATTTATTACGCTTAACGGCAGATATTCTAAACATCTTAAATTAATATATCTTTTTACCTTTTCTTGTAATTAGAGATTTCTGTACTCTGATAGAAATTACAGCACTTAAAACTGTGAAATAGCTATTTTTTGGCCATTTTATATCTTTGAAGCCATTAATTGGCCGTAAAATGGCTATGAAATAGAATCATGTCTACCGCGTAAGGTTAAATATGAAGTAATACATACATTTGTGCTCTTTTACTTTTTCGTAAATATGAAAGTTTGAAATATGAAATTTTTTTACGAATATCGAAGAATGAATATCTTATTTTGATGTTCAAACCATTATTTTTATCACATATAGTGATGGTTATTATTATATCTAATTAATAGATAGAGAGGTAGTTAAATTTATTACACAACTTATTATTAGTACAAACTAAATGTTTGTATATTTTTTATTTTTAACAGTATGTTAATAAATAATATCTTATTATTTAAATTTTAATAGAATGTCAAATAATTTATAAATAAAAAAAGAATATTCACAATTTAAAAACCATAATGTTTATATAAAAATAGCGTTGTCTATTATCATAATAAACCGTTGAATATATACACAGGACCTCGTGTCGAACCCTCGCCGCATCCCATTTGTTCTTCGAAACATGCTGACGGCCGAGCAAACATATAGAGTCTCACCCTCTCGTGTACGATATCCTTTTGCCTCGGTATTTCGCTGACACTTTGCATAGCGCCAGATATCTCGATACTCAGACGGAACCTGATGTTGGATCCTATCTAGACCTGGTCATTTTAGGGAGGGTTTCATCGAGATTCCGTTTTTCCAAAGTGAAAGGAGAACTTAGAGACGGTAAATTGCATTCATATCTGTATTTTGCTTATGAAGAAAATTAAGCTAACTTTTATTTCGTATTTATATTCAAGGATTAAAATATTTTTTCATCTAAAATTTTGTGATAAATAATTTCTTTCTCATTATTATAAGAGTTTGTAATTTTACAATTGCTAAGATACATAATGCACACTATTTTTATAAGTTTTTATAAATATAATTTGAAAAACAAAAATTGATTTAATAGTAGTATTGTTACTATTGTTATTTTTTTGTTAAATATTTGATATTTATTATTTTATGGTTTTGTTGATTTTCTTCTCAAAAATAAACAAAATACCATATAAAATTAATAATTAATCTTTCTACATTTTGATCAAAGCAATAACATTAATATCGTAACCCATTTCTCGGAAATTCGATTAAATCCGCAGAGTTTTTCCGACAGCAAAAAGCAAACCCCCGCCAAAATCGTCGCCGTCCGGTACATTCGCGGCTGTGCACAAGCACCGAAACGAGGACGGAAGTACCCGGGGGTCGCGTAAACAAGGCGGGCGTGTTACCACCAGCGGCGTGGCGCCGGAAGAGAGAGAGAGAGAGAG
>JAPYZA010005942.1:0-11615 GCA_030522685.1 Eupelmus azureus | reverse complement strand
AGTATATTATGTACCAAGGGCGTAAAGTGAGCTTTTATAGACCGAGTGTGGAATTTGCAGTACGAGTCAAGGTGAGCTAGCACGAGCCGAAGGCGAGTCGAAGGCACGAGCCGAAGGCCTACAGCGGGCGATAAAATCTTTATCGCCCGCTAGAGAGGGCGATAATGATTTTAGAGAGGAACTTTATCGCCCGCTGCGATGTGCCGGTTTATAAACGTTTACTTTAGCCCCGCATTTTAGGTATCGTAAAACGCGAAAATCGTGCATGTGTTACATAAAATTATTTACATTATATATATATATATAAAACTCATCTATAATATTTATATACCTACACCTGTTTTAAACTTACAAATATCAAAATTAAAAAAAAAAACTTGAACTATATCGTTAAGAAATTCCGACTCACTGGTAAGTTATCGCTTTGCAAACAGCCCTGCCAAGATCCTCGATGGTCCAAGATAATTGTCTCTGTTGTAGCAGATTGTCCGCATCGCTTAGGCACAACTTTCCCCACTTTCCGTTCTTTCTCACATTCAAATAGCCCCGGTCATTGTAGTTATTGATCTCTAACCTATTACTGAACTTGACAAATGGACCCTCGGTCTTGACGTCGGCTCTGATCGAGCTGCTACCACGCAGCAGATTGTTCTTAACTTTCGACGACGAGATCTCTCTACCCGACACGACGTCCGTCAGGTTCCCCATCGAACTCTCATCTTCGGTCGTCGACTCTTCGTTGATATTCGAATCCTTGCGATCGATCGATGCCTCAAAGATTTCCTGGTCGTCCTTAGCGAACAAGTCGCGATAGATTTGAGGTGTTCTCCCGAGATCGGGTTGAAGTTCGTCGTCGATAAGAGCGGCGCACTTCTTCTCGTCCTCGCCGAAGGGACAGTCGCGTATTCCGTCACAAACCTGCAGTTGATCTACGCAGAATCTACTGTTGCCACAGACAAACTGACCGTCTCTGCACCAATCTGGATTAAATATTGCAATTAGTACTGATTATAGAGATACTACAAATTTTTACTGATCTTTTAGTTTTAAAAACTGAAAAATTAAGTGAAAATCACTTATCTGATTTACTTATTCAATATTTTCTAATAATCATAAATTTGATGGCGTAAATTAAACCTTTCAAACTTTAATAGGTCTAGTAAAATTTAGAATAAAGTTCAAAAAAGTAAAATAAACTAAAAAGTTCTTTGGAATAAAGAACTTCTAAAAATATTAATCTTGAAGAATCAAAATTTACCACAATCTGATTCATCAGAGTAGTCCCAGCAATCCAACGTTCCATCACAGATTTTTTTGTGTAGTAACTGCACTTTTAAAAAGTCGGCGCACGTACAGTTAGCTTCATCCTCAGAATTGGTACACTCACCCAGCATATTGCACCTCCCGCTATAAGGCAAACATTTGCCGTCACCACATTGAAAGCCGTGGCAATCCTCTGAAAAGAAATGCATTCAGGTATATAAATGAAAATTCGTTACTTTGTTATGAAATAAAAGATCAGATTCATGCTTCAAATCAATTATATTAAGATGATTAACAGTGCATGACTACTAGAAAGAAACTAAGATTTGATGTACTCACGAGCCTGGCTGGTCTGATTTTCTTCTGTAGTCGAGATCATTTTATCGTTCCTCTCCTCAACTTTGGTCAGTGTCTTGGTCATGACTGGAATGCCATCTCGGCTCAAGGTGAAATTCACCCTCGTCTCTTTGGGTAGCACGATGCCGGTCTTATTATCTCTAGCCATCACGTCGGCGATCTTCTTGAGCTTTTCCAAATCCACAATATTGTCTGGTTTATACCTCGTCACAAGATTCGGTGGCGGTATCGACGACTCGTTCTTCGTTTTTTTGACAAGCGGCTCGTTGCCAGTCCTCACTTCGGCGAATTTTCGTAGATTGTCCACGATAAACTGATCCTTATCCTGAATCGTTGCTATTTTTCTGTCAGAATTTAAAGTGTCTGAGGTCGTCGAGTTATTCGTAATTTTTGTGATGTTGTTGGAATCCGTTGCATTACTGATAAGTACTTTCAAAATCATTTGGTCACTTTGGATGCTGGAAGAGACCTTAGTACTTATGGAAGTAACCACCTCGACAATTTGTTCAACAGTACCCAAACCTGATTCTTTATCAAAATCTCGTTGTTGCTCGGATGGTTCTCTTTTCATGGTATCAGTGTTTTGAAAACCGAAAAGCCTCTCTAGGAGGACTGTATCATCTGTAAGATTTGAAGTCATCGTGGTTGTTTTTTGCTCTACTGTATGCGGACGTTTTTCTTTATCAAGTTTCGGACGTGGTCTTATAGGTCGTCCTACACCTGCAACGTTAGATTATTTTACGAATCATAATCAATTAAATTAAAATTTGATTTTATCTATTTATACAATAAAATAAAAGTCATTTTAAGATTTTATGAGAAATAATAAATTATATCTTATATAATAAAAATGAAACGTTATATATACCTGTATTACTTTTGACTGGTGCTAAAGTTACTAGGTCTATTACTACATTGGCCTTTAAGGTGTCATTGTAAACCTTTTTTGTAGTTTCTTGAGTTGTTGATTGACTAGAATTTTCGCTTGTTAAGTTTTTCTGTTGCGCTGAATCATCGCTAATATTCGACGCTAACCCAGGTACATGTTTTATTATATCGACCTACAAAATAGAAATAAGATTATAATTTTTATTGTTAAAAAAAATAGAAAATAATGTCAAAGTTTTTATTATAATTGGATATGATCAAGATTAATAGAAGATAATTTTATTATTACTCTAATATAATTAATATTTAATAACAGATCTACATATATGATAAAGTTTTTTACAATATTTAGTTTTCTCAAAAATTTTAGAGCTACCTTAACAAAAGTTGTATTTCTCGCGGGATGAGATATCGCCTCTTCGGCAACAACTAACTTTTCCCCGTTATTGAAATCTGGATGCAAAAACTCCGACATCACCTCTGTTGTTGTAAGTTTCAATATCTTTTCATCGTCAATCATTACTTCTGGTGATAACGTCGTACTTTCTGGCTCCTCACTTACATCCTTCACAAACGTCTCAATCTCCACTATTCTTTCGAGGTTCGGTATCATTCCTTGTCCTTTCATTGCCACTGGCTTCTCAATCTTGGGATCCTTAGGCACTACACTGCCTGACATAATGTCATCTTTTACAGGACTAATCTTATCCACTGGGATAGTGTGGCTAAATGGTTTAAGGGTACCTGGAACACGGACTAGTGGAGGCTTTGAACCACCATTGAGATCGGGAGTTTTGTAGCTCGTGTAAACTGGTTGGCTTGGCTGGTCACTAGATGAACTACTCTTTTCATCGCCTTCTTCAGCCATGATTTCACTGTACCTATTTCGGCTTTCTAAATCTATATCAAAGTACAGAAAAAAATAATAAAATAATTAATTAATTAAAATAATTAATTTTAACTTTTTTAAAAGGCTATCTTAAAAAAGTCCTTACCTAATTCAGAATCGAGTACAGGTTCAGCTACACCTATCCCCGTCAAAATGGGCCGCTCGTCTTCTTCGTCAAATCCTGGAAAATTCGGAATAGCACTTGTAACGTCAGGAACGTCATCTAACCGACTAACAGCAGGCGAAGAATTGGGCGAAGCCTTGAGACGCACATCGTAGGTTTCAGGTGGTAATTGGCCCGACACTTCGATATTGGGCTTACCGTTTTCCGAATTTTCCTCGGTGATACCTGGAATCTTGTTCTTGAATTTACCGTTCACACGGAAATTAACCATCTCCTGCGGCACAATCCGATCGTGCGGGAACACGCTGTCTTCGTCATCGATCGCAATCAGCATCGGCGGTACCAGCGTGTTTGTTACAGGTAATGTATCGACGGCTATCTTCGTAACGTCAGCTAATAAACATAAAAATATTGTTTTTTAATTGCACTCTAATTTAATTATAGTTAGCTTTTAATTAACTCCTAATTAAGTTCTAACAACATTAGAATGATTAGGTCTAGCTAATTAATTTTCTATTTGAGTAGTTATTAATTTATATGATTACTAAAATTCATTTTTTGTATTATTGATTGAGAGTCTTGTAACTATTAAGTCTTATACCTTAAAAACTCGATAAGTGCAATTCACTATTTTTAGCTCTTAAGATATTCTATTTAGAAGATCGTTTATCATCTTTTAGAAAAACAAATCAAATAAAAACATTCCCTTACCCATTTTCTCAACATTCAATTCACTTCCAGGCTTGGCCGTCGTCGTTGTGGTCGACGTGCTCGACGATGTGGTGACAATATTCGGCCTTGGTTTGAGCTCTGTATTTATGTATGGAGGAATTATAGGCCTCCAGGGTGAGGTCTCAAAGTCAGGTTCGCGAAACTCATTAAAAGTCGTATTCAAAGCTGTTCTCTCTGTGCTGCTACTCATTATGCTCGAATGTTGAACCTTGACACTAGAGGTCGTGATTTCGGTCGTCGATGCAATACTACTGGTCGCTGCAGTTGTGCTAGTGGTGGAGCTCGTCGTCGTGGTTGTCGTTATCACTGGGTCGTCCTTCTTGGACATGATAGACGAGCCAACACCTGTGGCGTTGAGCTTCGTAGCCGTGTAAGTGCCTTTTATGGTTGGAATGTTGCTGAAATCGATCTCTGACTCAGGATCGTTAGTCTCGGTGGTCTCGGCGGGCTTTGGCAGTTTCGACTTGGGGTTTGTGATCAGTGAAATGTTGCGATGTGGTCGCAGAATGCCGTTCTTTGTAATCATTGTGTTGCGCTGCTGAGTCGCCGTAGCCGGCGGCTTCTGATTTGGAGCACCGTCTGGATTGATCCCTGAAATAATAGTTTTTGATCTTATGAAAATTATTCTTAGAGGATAAATCATTTGAAAGAAAATAACATGATATTGTTAAGTCTATTTGAAAAATGAAATTTGTATTTTATTACTAAAAACATAAATAAATTGTATGTAATTACTTTTGACTGTGATACTAGTTAGATCGAGCTCCATATCTTTGAATAATGACGAAACAGAATAAGTTTCCTTTGCTATAATATCTTCTATCGTATCTTCTACATTTGTTATTGATCTTGGAATCTTCCTTCTATCTAAATACAATCTGAAGAATACTTTTAAAGTATTATTTTCAAATTTATCTATAACTGTTTGTTTGAATGCAGCGCCTAAGACACTCCTCCTAAACAGCAACTCGAACTGAAATTTATAAATAGAAATAAAATATTTCGCCGTGGGTGTCATTATGTAATATATAAAAATATATATTTATTCATTTATTTATTTTTAATTTTTACTTACAATATTTCTATACTTCTGCTCTTTTTCTCGAAAGACCATACTTGTGTTTAATTTTAGCATAGGGTTGTATTTTTCTCCTCTTGTAACTCTAAAGCTACCCGTAAAGCCTGCAATTGCTAAAAAATTAAGAAAAAAAAGTGTCATTATGTAAGTAAAGTAATAAAAATATGGCATAATTAAAAAATGTTAATATTCGTACCATTCTTTGAATCTGTTCGAAGAGCTGGAAAAGAAAAAGATTTCTGTTAGAAAATATTGTTTAACAAGAGTATCTTAAATAATTTTTGATTTATAAAAAAAAATACTAATTCCAATAAATTAATAATGAAGTGGTAAAGCTTTTATGTTTATATTTCTTTGGTAGAAAAATGACCATATTCTGGGCAGAATTTCTAGTCAACAAATGTTAAAATGACACTTATCTAAAAATTCGAGAAATTCTTTGAATATAATTTCTAGATAAGTGTCATTTTAACGGTTTTTAAGAAATTCTGCCCAGAATTGGATCAATTTTCTACCAGGGTTATGTTTTCAGTTGTAAAAAATGTTTGTCAAAATTGTTATTTAAATATTAAAAATAAATTATACAGAGAAGCTTTAGACACAATAAAGACGTTACGAAAAAATACAAAACTGATATAAAAAAAATTACTCGAAAAAAATATAAAAAATAAAAATAAATAAAATAAAGTATAAATATAAAATATAAATATAAAAAATTTCAATAGCACATAAAGAAATATAACTTCATACATACATCCTCGACCAAGCGCTTCTCTAATAGAACAACAAGACTACCCGATTTAATCAATCAACTTGTTACCATCGCATCGCTAGACACAGCAATTAATGAATCAATTCAGAATACGCCGTTAAGCGACTCACCTCCCATCCAGAGAGCTAATCCCGCGATGGCGAGCACGGCGACTAGCACGAGCATCGCTATTATAATTAGCATGGCGCTTCCAACCTTCCACGTCGAGCTGCCTCGGTTCGCCTTCGACGTCTGCGGCGGCACCCTCGACCAGGCCGATCTCGGCGGCAGGTAATAATCATTCTGCAAATGCAAAATTACAATGTTGCCGTTAGTGCGTGCAAAAATTGCGAATTAAGTACATAGAGCGGAGGCTGTGAGAGGTAGTTAATTACTTTATTTAAGGTAAAGGATGTAACGGTTCGCGTTTATTTTATTTTTTTTTTTCAGACGCGGTGTTTATAAAAAATTACTCGCGATGGGAAAATTTTCTATCGGTGGGTAACTTTTTCTGGGTTGGAATTTACAGCTTTACTGTGTAAAACGTTAACAGTTTTTTTTTATTCTAATTTTAATTAAATACACTTGAAGAACAGTAATGAAATAGTTAATAAAATTAAACTGCAATGTTAAAAATGTTTTTAAAATATGCTAAAAAAATACTTATTTGAAAAGTTTGTATTTTATATAAATCATATTTAACAGGGTATTGTGATCCATTATAGTATAGTTTTCTATACAATTTTCCACTAAAAATAAAAATTAAATTCAATATGAAATAGTAAACATATTAAGAAAAGCCACAGAGACTGTGATTTGCAGGGACAGTACTTAATTAAAAAAACTTTCAGCTACGTAGTCTCCTAGAAACAAATCAATCAAAAATAATTCAAAATATGACTTTCTATCGATCATAGTTTAATAATCGAACACCCCCTTCACAAAACCATCCCAAAACCGATCTCCACCGCGCCTCAATTCACAAATCAACTCATTACAACCCCAGTCCCCATTCGTCCTTTCTTACCCCAACCGCAACATTCCATCCATTCCACATCTCCCATACAACCGTATACGCACGCGACCATCGCTCCCATATAAATCCTCCACTCTCCCCGGACCCATTAAAGCCCGGGCAGCTAGCGCGATCCTCATGCAAATGTCCCGGCTGCTGCTGCGCGCCGTACCGTTAGGCGCCAAATGCCGCGCGCCAGAGGAAGAGAGAGAGAGAAGTTTTGGGCCTGGAAAATCCGCGGCTAGCGGTACACGCGCGTGCAAAGAGGCGGCCGCCTCTCGCACGCCATTTCGGAGAGGAAAAGAGCTGCTTGTTCCCGCGAGAGCACGCGAGAGATGATGATTCCAGGCGGGCGATTTCGTACGCCCGCTGACCGAGTTCGCGCGCCGACGGGCGTCCGTTATATGCATAAGCGAAATGCGGAGAGATGGCGAACGGATGGTGTATGTGGTTTTGGCGACCGGGGATCAGTTTGTGAGAGGCGAGGTTAACAGGCTAGATGGAAAGTTGTGTAGAGGCGGTTTTAATCTTTTGGGATAAAATTTTTTATTCTCAGATAATAATTATTATACATTTTGATTTTAGATATTCGTAGGTACCTAGTTAGTCAATTTGAGTAGGAATATACACTTAAACTATAGTATATTGTTGTAAGTAGATCGGCGCTGGATACGGTCAGACACGATTGGCATATAATCATTAGCACACTTTTGAAAATTTGAGTAAAAGCTATGTTTTTTTATTTTAAGAAATTTATCTTTAAAAATATGTAAATATCTTAAAATTTTAAAAAAAAGGACCATTTTACAGGTACTATTTCATCTTTAAGTTGCAGCAGCATCAAATAGTCATAAATTCCTACAAAAAATGCTGGTCTAAAAGGGTCAATTATTCAAGTGCATCTCGTACAGTCAAATAAAATGTTATTCAAGAAGCAATAAATTTCTATTCGAACATAAGCTCCGGTATAAAATACAAATACATCCAACTTAACATTCTCGAAACTTACCACTCGCCATATATTAAACAAACCAAGAAGGAATGCAATTCTACACCGATAACCATTTATTAAAATCCCCGCCACTCCCATCAAGCCTATACACAATCCCGCATTACCCCGTATTCAATCCCCCTATAAAACCATACCTAATACCACCAGCCCGAATCGCGAGCATCCAGCTCAAGCCTCTCCGATCGCCAATATCCCACTCACGCCAAAGAGCGCACTTTTACTTATACGCACATACTCTCGCATTAGCCTCGCTGAGCAACGAGGAAGTCGTTCCAGCCAGATCCAGATAGAGGGATGTATAAATTGGTTCGCGCCTCGGCATTAACCTCGCTTAGCCGCGCCGAGATCATCGTTATTACCTGCTAAAAGGGTTAAAGCGCGCGCCTCCTTGTCGAGCTAACGTCCCGGGACGTTATACGAGCTATACGGTACTCTTGTGAGAGCAGCAGCGCTCTCCAGATGTGTAGCCGCTCTCGCTGCAGCCCCCTGAGAGTGCGAATTAACGACGAGAGCCACGCAGCGGGCAATTAAGAGCTGCGGACGTATGCAAGCTGGGCTGGCTTGTATAGAGGATCTCGAATTACAGCTTGTGCAAACAAGCGGCCGGCAAGCGCGAGCTTTTGGTCTCTTTTGGAGGAGCGCGGGCTGATTTATATGCAAGAGAGAGCGGCTCGTTATAATGAAAAGTAGATAGTTGGGACGTGTGCTGGGAGTTTGCTTTATAAGGATTTTTTTTTTGTAATTTAGAAAAAATTATTTAAGGTTTGGTAATTTGGAAGTCGAGCAGGAATAATAATTCTGGTGTAATGATTTTATTTGTTTTTAAGTTTCTTCGTAAAAAGTTATTTTAAAGAAATTTGTGCATTATGAGCATGAGATTAGATTAGCGATAATGATTAGCAACGTTAAGAGATTTTAATAAATATGGGAATTTTACATTATATTATTACTTTTAATTCAAATTATTTCACTCAGAATCGTTTAATTACTCACTTATTTTTCAGTTTCATTTATTGCCATATAAAGATTATCTTGAAAAAGTTTTAAAGATATTGGAAATTTCAAAGTTACAGTTATCATAATGTATTTTTAACGGCTGATTAATAGTAAAATTTCTTTGTATTATAATTTTTAGGATCTAATTAGAGAAACAAAATAAACAAATGTAATTGCGGCTTACATTACGAATAAATCTTCATAAATGCTAAGTACGCATGCATAATGCAAATGAAATTCCTGGGAATAAATGTTCATAATACATAAAAACGTAACGACGCGAAAGATAAGCCAGATCCTGCAAAAAGATAAAAGAAAAAAGAAGCAAAATTCAAGTCTTCTCCCTTAAGGACACATATTGAGTTACGCTCTTTTGCCTCGTAAAAACTATAATGAATGAAAATATAATAAGCGAGCCATGAATAATTAATGCCTCTATATATAAATAAGTCCTTCATGATTTAAGATCAATAGATTCAAACACACTGTACTTACACCACAAACATTTCATAAACGTTCCTTACAATTAATCAATCACCCATACATCCTCACCAAACTCTATGTAACTCAATCCTACCAACACGATCTACCTCTCCTCCTAACCGTAACCATCGCATTAAAATTCAATCGAAAATTGCCTCGTACAAGCCAAACATCAAACGTCAGCGCGCAAATGCCTCTCTATATATACAAGTCCGATTGTGAGCGCGCGCGGCTTGCAACCAGCGTTCGGTTCATCGACCTTGCATAAATCTTATCGCGATCGCCATTAGCATGGTCCTTTTTTTTGCCCGCCGGCAAGAGAGACAAGCTCGCACTTGTTCGCCTTGCCAAGGAATTAACCTATACTCCGCGCGACATTTTCGCATATATTTTGCGAGCGAGCTAGTGGCTTTTATTTTTAGCAGGTGCGCGTGGGGGGAAAAAAAATTCTGGTACCGTTTTGCCGTTACTTCTAGTCCGTTTTGATGAATTATTGATCGCCTATTTTGATCGAGGGCTACCTGAGATTTATTTTAGTTTTGAAAAAGCCGGTTGTTGAGATGGGGAAAAAGATAATCCTTTATCGAAATGGGTTTGGTACACTTAAATATTTGCTGCTTTAATTTTGCTGGAATTTTTTGGAGACAACAAATGTTGAGATTCTTCGCTCGTTTGATTGTGAAATCGTAAATTTAATTTTCAATGTCGGCATTAAAATTTTTCAGAATAATTCGTTTTATATTCACAGTTATATCAAAACTGGTTTGCATGTAGCAATAACATTTTATACTTTGCTCCTCCTATAAGGTACAAGTATGTGCTTATGGCGTGTATGTAAAAATAAGATAAAACAGTTAGCACTAAGACTTGGTAAAATAATTAAAGCGTTGGAATCTTGTTTCACTGATGCTTGCACTTGAAACATAACTATTTTTCATTCTTTAGATATCTGAATAAATTTTTTAAAATTATTTATCACTAAATAAAATAATGTATGTTAGGAAACATTTACCGAAACTTGTTTAGTTATCTATTCTAATAATATTGTGGAACAAACTTTCTAAAAACAAACAAATTTTTTGAAAAGTTTTTCAAATACTTGTCTTATTTGATGTAGATATTTCGCACTCTATACTATGTCGTTTTAAGTCTAATTAATTTTTATCATTAAAAATATTTTCACAAAATTTGAAATCAATTTACAGTTTTGATTTTGAGAAGAGAACTATAAAACTGATTTTTTATACTTGTTGGTTTACATTTTTTTCTTTTTTTAATATTTAAAGAAATCGAATTAAAAAATTAAATAGTACTTTAAATGTATATGTTAATGTAGCTATACAAATTTTAAGTGAACTTACTGTTATTAATTTCATAGATTTGACGAAAATATTTTTAAAAAAATCGGTATTTGAACCTTATAATCTTAGTCTCAACTTTAAGATAAATCTATTTAAAATACTACAATATTTTGTTATTTTCGATTTATAGAATACATTATAATGTGTAATTTTGCTCTGAAATTCCAATTATCTGCATTTATTAATCTATTTTCAGATAGCAATGCTTATCAATTTTATCCTACAACTAAGTTTTAGAAACATGGTCAAAATGAGGTTAAAACGCATTTTACCCACGTGCAACTTAAACCTCTCTAAAACAAAAAACAATCTTTTCAACAAAAACATTAAAACCCAATCAGCTGAGCAAAGCAACTCCGCACCTCTCACTCTCCGCTCGGATTCAAAGTCAAAGCTTCTAATCGCACGCGCGATCGGCAGCATCTACACTCGCGCGATCCCATCGGCAGCTGATTATTATGCCAGGGCTGACGCGCATCCGCATGTAGGTCGAGTCCGAGTTGCATCTCTCGTCGTTCCTTTTTATTTCTTCCCGCGGAGCTCATTATCCGACTAGCCTTTAAATTAATCGGATCTGCCCCGTGAGTCACTCCGGCGAGTCCTAATGTTTATGCATGCCGTTCTAGTTCGATTTCGATCACCTCCGAGTTGTTGACAGATTTTTTT
>JAPYZA010005941.1:0-11616 GCA_030522685.1 Eupelmus azureus | reverse complement strand
TAGAGTGATTAGCAATTTTTTAAAAAATTTGTCAATCTTGAACAACGAGTGTACGTATTGACAATTGATTTATCTTGAAGAACTAAAACTTAGAATCGCTCAACCAATTCCCTCATTGCCCAAAACCTCAAATCCTCTTTTAATAATCATACTTCTCCAACCCCCCCCCCCCCCACCAACAATAATCAATCATCTCCCTCCTCCATTAATCCCCTTAAAAAAGTATTTACCCCGCAGCCGAATCCACTGTCCCCAGAGCCTTCTGATCAGCTCGCTCGCGGTCCATTGATCCATTTTCCCCGGGACCGCGAGCTCGCACACGCTGACGAAGGGCTGACGCAGCCTTTAATGAAGGCCCGAAAGGCCAGAGCAATATGGAGGAGGCCGCGGGCGGCGAAAAGCCATTTCTCGGCGTACCAGCCGTCCGTCCTCCACTTTTCCGTAATTCAATAACGAGCCCCCCAAAGCCCATAGAGTCCGATCTCGGAGCGGCGCCTCGGCCCCCTTCCGGCAACGCCAATAAGCGCGCCATTGTGCGCTCGCGGAGTCAATGTCAAAATCAGGCCGGCTCATCGCTCTCTTGCTCGGCGCGCGTATATGTAATTGACCCGGTGCGGGCGCGCAGCTCTCTACGCCTATTTCGCTGCGACGACCGATAAGCGCGCCGAGGGGGGGATCGTAACATACCGGCCTCAAGCGCGTTTATGCGTAAGCGCGGAAGCGACGTCACAGTTCTTGGCTAAGAGGCGGCCTTGTTGGCGGAAGCGGCCGTGGGATTTGAGGAGATTAGAGGTACGAGACCGGTCATTGGGCCGACAAGTAATGAGCGATGTTGAGGGATGAGGTGGGATTAGATATTTTTGGTAGTTGGGGTTTTGAGGGGGAGGGAGGCGATTGTAGGGTGGGTGTTGGATGGGGATTGTCAGGTGGTGAGGTGCGTGGCTAATTGGAATGTGTATGTTGACGGGTAAAGTATGATGACGAATTTGAATTTTCGTATGTAGTTAATACATATTTTCTCCGTAAAATGCGTATTAATTATATATAAAAATATAAACTGTCAAATTAACGAATAGTAAATACTGAATAACAAACTAGTCATTCGATAATTTCTTATAGTTTTGTTAATTCTTGTAAAACACAAAAAATTCAATTTTAGTCAGCTCACGTAAAACAGGATAAGATAATTTAAAAAAATCAAATGTAATTATACATACTTATCATAAAAGATGTAGATACGTCAATGTCATGTAGTGCAATAAAAAAATGTATTGCGTCAAATTTTCCTTCACCCATTTACCATAATAATAATAGTAATATGAATATAAAAATATAAAATATTATTTGTATTGAGAAACTTCAAAGACACTATGTGAGAAATTTATAATTGATTAATGATTATATCCAGAAGTATAATCATGCTTTCGCAAGAAGCAGAAATTACAGCAGAAGTAATTTAAATAATAATAGAACTATATATTATACATACAATACATACACATATATATGTATTACATCAATATAAATAAGACGTACCTTAAAAATAATGAAACTGTTTACTAAAGTACAGCGGATGTATCGCGGTGAATTGAAACTGTAATTTTTATTGATAATGCTCTAAAAATTTATAAGAATAAAGTACTTTGTATACATTCTAAAAAACACTAGAAAACTGTACGGAGGATTCACAATCAGAGCCAAAGGAGACCAAGTGTAAAAAATGCACTAGTGTAGCTAACAAGTATTTAATTCTAAATGTTAGTATACACATTTACATAAATAGTGTTTGGACAGTACAGAATCCAAGGATAACTAAGTCTGTAATGTTGAAATTAGAAATATAGACTCCCTTTCGCCATCGCCAATACACCAATAATGCGTTTTTTCGAAAAAAAAACCATTTCTCAAAATAGACTTGGCTTCTTTTGGCACTGAGCCTTTCATATATCTGTAGAAAAGTATTAAAAACAATGATTTTTATAAAACTCAGTTCCCAAAAAATTAAAAGTTTCACAAAATTACCTACATATAATCATCTTTCCTAAAGGTATACATCAAAATTAATTAATTATGGTTGAATTCATCCTAACACACAAAATTATTATTAAAAAAAAAAAAAAAAATGAATTTTTTGTCTTGTATTAACTGAAGTAAAATTGGAATTAACAAATTTAAAACGTCAATCAGTAAATATTTATAATCTTTTATTTCACATACATTTAGATGATCTTATTTATGAAGAACAGTTTAATATTCGATAGAAGAAAAGTTTTTAAAATTATTTTATCACTTTTTCGGAACAATTGAAACATTTTTTTTAGTCAATATGGGTCATAATTTTTTTACTTCAGGTGCTAAATGAACAATTTAAAAATGTTTTTTTTTTTATATATCATAATAAACCCAAATCAATGCTTTCACATCGGCAACCCCGAATGTGTTAATTTTTGAAATTCGATATGTAATAATATTTGATAAAGAATATTTTATAATGCTTTATTTGCATTCTTTGTTTTCGTTACTTCAATTATCAAAAATATGAAGCTCATAATAAATGAATGTTAATAAATATCAATTAACAATATGTTATAACAAATATATAACACATTCAAAATATTTTAATACGATCCAGCTAGTTTGTAACAATTAATTAATCTATCAATATCTATGCATTTAACTTATTTATTGTAAAGTTAATTAACGTACTTTCCAAGAAATTGTTTAATTTTATTATGAAGTTTACTAATAATTATATTTTTAAGATACCATTTCTTTAATCACCAGAACATGTATTAATTCATTAGTAATCAAACTATACTTCGCCTTAAAATCATAAATTACATAATTCCATTAATCAACAAGAAAACTCTTCAAAACACCACATAAACCTCTTTAAAAAAAAAAACCACCCACAAAACCCAAACACCTCAGTCCAAAAGAAAAATCGCATCCACCTAATCACCCTCATCACGTGCGCAAACACAGAAAAAAGACGAATCATCACGTCCCATTCGACATGCAGTGCGCGCAGCCGGCGCAGCGAAAAGCGAGAGTCACTCGAGCTCGCGGGTTATGCGTGCTGAACTTGACCCAGAATATCCGGCTCGCGCTTTTCGCAGCCCGTATATTTATCTCCGCAAGACTCGCGCTCGAGCTTTTGAAAAAAAAAAATTTCCAAGCCGGGAAATACTAGTGAGGTTGTGAACAAGGGGATCGCTGGCTGGCGCAGCGCGCGATTAATTAATGCACTGCGCGCGCCAGCTGGAAGTGGTAGGTTTGAGAGGCTGAAGCAGGATGGTGGTTTTTTTCTTTTAATTGTTAGAGCAGTCAATTTTCTGTGTATCAGGTTACGTGAGGGTGATGTGGTATGGTGGGTTGAGTGTGGAATGGGTAATGGTGAAAGTGAAAGTGGAGAGCTTTTTTTCGGGGGTTGATAGAGATAGGTTAATTTACGATCAAAATGTCTAATATCTATAACTAATATTAATTAGTAAAATAAGAAAAATGTTAAAAAATTCTATTAACGTTCTTGCAATTTTATTTTCTTATTTATAATTATATTAATTAGCTATTAATAGTCAATCGTCGCAAGCTAAATTAAAGACAAGATCGATAATCCCAACCTACAGCGAAACTCACCTCCACGAAAATAAAAAACATTCTATCGCATGCATAATTCAGCAAGGAGCGCCAATTCATTTTTAGCAGCATCGAAGGTGCTCCGAAGGTGCATTTACCTCCACGGCGGGGGCAAGGTGAGTTATTTAACGAAAAGCCAGTGACACTGCGCAAGGACGCTGCGCGCAATTCGCCGATAAAGTCATTTATCAGGGTCCGCATATATTATTCGCGCGAACGTTCGTTGACACTGGGCCGCCCCCACCCGCGGGCCGGCTACGAAATTAGCCAGGTAATTGGGCAATGCGGCGTGCGATGCCGGTCTAATCAGCGCGCGGCAATTATCGGCTGTTTAGTCGTTATGCAATTTTAATTCGAAATTACATATTTGACAAATGCCCAGCGGGCGCGTTTAATTGATTGTCTTACAGATTGGAAGCGTGAAGCTCGCCGTTGTTAAAATTAATTTTATCCTTATATTACGCGCATCACCGTTCGCATCAATGCCAGCGAAATCTATAATACAACGCGATGCTGATAATCGTTAATTTCGAGGCACGGTCTACTTGATATGCGCATACGGGATGTGCGGAGACTATATCAGACGTCGTTTCAACTTGACAGTGACTCACTTAATTCGTTTTACTTTCGATTGCAGTTCAAGAACGGCAGCTCGCGCGCTCTGAATATAATGGTCGGGCGCTCACGAGTTCGACCGCGAAGTGGCGCTCGTTCGCTTCCTGCATTGTGCGAGCCGAGAATCCATAGAGATATATATGTACGCGCGAGAGTTGCGCGTAGGTAGCAGCGCGGCATTAACATAAAATTTCATCGCGCAAGGTGAATATCATAGGGGCTCAGCGCGCGCTGAGCAGATAAGGAATTCAAATTTTTCAGAGCAGCGGAATATTTCCGTACTGCGTGAGAGAGATAGAAAGTGACGGGCGTCTGGGAGGAAGATACTCGTTGGAATCGATAGGTGGTGGGTCTTGGAAAATAGTATGTTTTTGACTTTGGGTTGGATTTTGAATGTGGTGAAAGAAATTGGGCGTTTTGAGTTTGACGATAAGAGATGTTTGGCATTGCACTTTAACTAAATTCAAATGCTTTACTAAATTGTTAAAATTGCGCAGATGCGGTGATTTTGTTGTATTAGTGTTTTCACACAAATATTTTTAATGAATTTCAAAGCAAATGTTCTTTATATAATAAAAAATTTGTTTATTGACATTCCCATATATCGCTCAATATCAACGACCAAATCCTTCTTTCTTCCTCAGTCCCCAAGCCTTCCGCTTTACCGCGCGCGCTTTACTTGCTCCACAGAGCGCCAAATTAAATTCCAAAAGTTAAACGCATGCAAAAGTTATTTGCGCGCATCCGCAAGATAGTACAGAAAGATCGAGTGCGCCAGTGTCGATTATAGAGCCGAGTCCCTCTAAACTCCCGAGGAGCAGTCGGACGGAGCCCGGCCAATCACCGCTCGATTCACGTCCTGAAAAATTCAATTTTATCGAAACTCCAGACCGAGAAGGTGCGAGAGTTTGCCGGGGGTATATACGGAGGCGAAGACGGATTCTCAAGCGCGGCCAATCAGCCAGCTCTCCTCTCTCTCTCTCTCTCTCAGGAAGATAAAAAGCTCTTTGCAGTGGCTGCGGGTTGAGAAGCTCCGATAAATTACTCACGCGGACGTGAAGTGGCTATACTTTTATTTTCGATGAAGTTTTATGTTTTTCTGGTACAGTTGCTTTTATCTATTTCTCCTTTTTTTGAGACTTTAAAAGCTAGAGGATATTTTTTCTGCGTTTCAAAACAATAGCGGCGCGCTTTCGAAGAGTCGAGCTATACAGATTTTTATTGAAACTGTAAATCATAGATTTTACGAGGCCATAAATTTATCGCATTTAAATCGAAGAATTTTATTAAAATTATAAAGAGTCCGAAGAGCCATCGCTCCCTTTCATAAAACAACAAACACTCGAAAAAGCCCGTCGATCTAAACTTTATACCACGTTCCTTTTAAAATCTCCCGCCCGATTTTGCCGAACATCCGCGTTATTAAAAATCCGACCTTCTCTCAAGGTCGGCCCAAAAGCCAGTCATTCGCGGATATCGATCGAATAGCTGTCAAAGCGAGCCGACGGCTTTCGCCGGATAAAAGAGCCGAGATTGCAATATGTCGAACGCGATTCGTATAATAAACCCACTTTGAAGCCAGCGGCGAGCTAGAGCCGAGCGCGCGCGCGCGCAGTTGGCCTAGAATTGCAATTTATACACACATTTGCGAGAGCTGCATATATGCGAGCGCGATGCTCTTTGAAAACTTGTCAAGGTGATGGCTCTATATCATGTATCCGTTCGCCTAGTGCGCAGCGCCCTGATAAAATCTCTCGTACGAGGTTTTATTGCTTTTCGCGTTAATCGAACGCCGGCGATCGTAATAGTTATGACATTGATCTGAATGGTTATCAAAAATAGAGTATGCTTGATGATTGAGTAAAGTAGGTTCCTTAGACAGACAGGTGACGAGATAAAGTTTTGAATTTTAAGTATTTTTGAATTAAGAAAATTGTGTTAATTATTTTTTATTTTTTAGTTATAGTCACTAAACGTAAAAACTACTTTGATTTTCACTTGCCCTTTCAGAAATTTATTATCTCAACAAAATAGAATATTTTGGTTTGAAAAAATATAAGAGGAAAAATAATTTTTTGATTCTATAAAATTATGATAGACTATAGTAGCTTGAAATAAGGTTAATGACGGATTAAACAAACTCTCTAAAGCCTTCTAATTAAAAATAATAAAAAAATATCTTTTTAAAAATATATTAAACAAAATAATAATTAAATTATTCAAAAAGTAAATTTTTTGTGCATTGCATTTTTTTTAATTGATAGGTGCTTATTTTATGATATTCCAAATATTTATATAATTAAAAATAAAACATGTAGTCAAATCATCTCAAATTTCCTAAAATTTTTAGAAATTCTATACTGACTGCTAAATTAAAAAAAAATTTCTATAATTAATTATTATAGCGACTATAAAGTAAATATAATATAAAAAATATATAAGACTTTAAATTTCCTGTACAAACAAATATAAAAAGCAAGGCCAACCGAAATATATCGTCAAGCCCGTAAAATGAGCCACCTCTCTCACATCACAGACTACATGCACACGAAACCGCATATACGAGAACGAACGAGCGTCCTATTGCGCCAGCGCACTAAATTTTGATTTTTCCGTCGCGCGCTGCGATAGTTCATGTATCGTGTAATCTCGACGCGCCGTTTTATCAACTAATTAATCTGCGCTATCTCGCAGCAGCTTAACGAGCTTGCGGCGCGGCCTCCTCTCTCTTGTGCACACAACCCGGCCTAACGCTGCACTGCCGCAGGGTATAAATTCTCCGCGACTTTATAGCCGAACGCAATGACAGTTAATTGCAAGAGGACGACGCGGTCTCGCGAGTCGCATAAACCTTGTGCGCCTCCCTCCGAACGTGCTTATTTTGACCGATAATCATGACAAGGTTCTCTTTGGCCTTACAATTGTCGCAGGCTAATGTTCGCCTACCGGTGATGCATCGCATGTCATATCGAATAACCTGACAATATATTGTTGCAGATTATTAGATGGCGATGTTGTGTACCTTGATTATCCTGAACGTAAATCAGAAAGCTTGGTTGACAATAGTCTCATAATTTTTATTGTACTTACATCCGTGTTAAAAAAGAATTTAAACTTTTAAACTTGGTATAAATAAAGTAACAATTAACTAAACTTTAAACACGCCTTTGCTTCCTTGGTCTCGGTGGATTCCATGATACATGGGTATTATCTGTGATAGAAATGATTTTAATTCCTCCCATTTGCAGACCTTTTATTGCAGACTGAATTAAAACAAATATAATAAAATTATTCTTTTTGTATTATAAAAGATAGAATATAAATTTTATTTAATAAAGTGAAATTTTTTCATACCAGTCGACCTGGTCCTATTCCCTGCACTCGTACCTTTGCTGTTCTAACACCTAATTGCAGGGCTTTCTACAAATAAAATGGAATAATGCAAAATTTATTACTTGTATTTGCTTATAGTATTACCCTGTTACTTACGGTACTCAGTGTGACAGCAGTTGATTGAGCTGCAATATTAGTCGCCTTTTTAGCATTTTTGAAACCTTCAATTCCACATGATCTTATTATATGTACTTTTCCTGTTGAATTGAATAATATTTTCTAGTTATAATAAATTATAATAATGTTTTTTTAATTAGTTATAAATAAGTTTTGTTAATTTTATCTGAAGTATTAAGAAACCAAAGATATATAAGTGACTTTCTACAAATTTTCTTTAAATATACAGTGATTTCTAACAAAGCTAATGTAAGAATTACATAATCTTTTCTCTATGATTATTCAAAACAAACTTTATTAATTAATAAAATGATATTGAATATTTTTAAAGTTTCATTCAATTGAAACTGAAATAAATCATGTTTTTAAAATACTAAGTGTATCATTTGACTTCTCTGTACTACACCTATCGAAATTTATTTCCTGTATTAATACATAACTAAAATCAGAAATGGATATTCAAAAATAATGAGTAGCATGTGGAAAAAATTAATAGCCAGGATTATAATTATTAGTTTACCTTTAAAGTCTGTAAGATTCATAATTGTATTATTCTTAGAGCATTTTATGTTGAATACAGGCAATTCTTTGTAAAGAATCCCATCGAACAATTGATTTGGCGTCGTGACATCAGGGAATAGATTATCGCTGCAACAACGTATCAATAGCATAAACAAATGTCATACTTAAACAAATAAACAAACGAATTAAAAAACAACTTACTGTGCAGTAGCCCCATCGATGTCGATAGCTTTTTCACCCACAGTACCCTCATCTCTGTTGGGCATTGCACTTCTGTAAGTCCTCAAGTCTCTCCTATCCGCACTCTTACCCTGAGTCGTAGAGGTTAGGTGTAGCGCTCTGGATAACACTGGATGCATCGTGATTTTACTTTGGCAGGCCATTTTTACAGGTGTTGCAGCTGCGGCCGGCAGTAGCTTTGCCAAATTCAACGCCGGCCTCAACATTTTGTTCAATAATCACTCGCTTATTTCTAATAAATTGTGCTTTTAGCAGAATACTAATGGGCAGAAGAGCACAACACGGCGAATACAAATGAACCGCTCTGCCCCTTCCGGGAAAACCAGCAAACCGCACGCGCGATGATAAGAATCGTAGCTGACAATTTACCGACGGAAGCTAACGCATATTGCGCCCTCTATATAACCTCGCGCGCGCGCGCACCTGATCAGCAGAGCGGCAAACAGTTGACTGCGCGTGCAGCTCTCGCACAGGCAGATCTCGCTCATACTCTCAGCAATAACAGTAAGTTGCAATAACGAACGTTGCCCATCTCTCTTCCACATTTACCGCACACAAAAGCGCTCAATAATGCATCAGGCAAACTCCGCAGCAGCAAGCAGCCATCAGCCCAGCTCTGCAACTGGGATATTCAGGATCCGCTATGTATGTACGTATATGTATGTAGTTCGCCCGCGAAAACTCGCTTATCCGTCAGCGGTATATATATATACGTATAACTAACCAAAAGGCCGTTTACCTCGCGCTCTCAGTTTCACGTCCTCTCCTTTTTCTCCTCCGCTCTTATCGATTTTCCCCCCTCGGGCTCCTCCATCCCCCGGATAAATAATTATAAAGCGCTCGCCCTCTCGGAGAATTCAAAACGCCGCGAGTGAATTTCCCATTCGAGAGAGGGAGAGAGAGTAAAACACAGCGTTCTCCCGGCTTCGTCTCTCGCTTATACTCGCTCTCAACTTTACCCCTCGCAGCTCTCTCTCTCTCTCACACTCTCTGCGCTCATTGTGTATAAATTAACGAACGGTAGTTTGAAACTTGCTGCAACCACGAAAACTGACTTTACCCGAGCCCGCGCGCGCGCGCGGTAATTCAGTATTCCTCAACTTTCTATAGAATTAATCTACTTGGAACGAGATTACACGCTTTTAACGGCAACTTCTTCGACCGCAACAACATTCTGAGAAAAGAAACACGAGGCCGAGCTCGCGCCGCGGAGGGAAAAAGTTCGGGGGGGTCTGAAGGTGATGGGAAAAATTGGCCGTTGGGGGTGAAGGTTAGAGTGGCAACTATTAGAGAGGTCCGGGATGGCCGGAGTCGAGCCGGGGATTACTATTCATGCCCCGGCCGTGTTTTCGGGGCTACGTGGGGATGTAAAATTTACGGCGGGAAAAAGAGCGGCGCGGCCGGTGAATTTTGTAAACTTTCGTTTTTATACTCGAATTCGCTTCATTATTTAAGCTTTCCATCTTTATGGTAATATTCCTGAATTTTTCAGGCATTTTAATTCCACATGCAAACGAGATTTCGGCCGGGGCTCGACCTTCGGAGCTATTACATAATTTATGAACGGATTCTTTTCCGTAGTCGGTGAGCGCGGGAGCAGCCGAGGCGAGCAGGGGGCGCTGTTTACGTTGCACTTAAAACTCGCTCCCGAATAGTTAGCTGGCAAATTCAGTGGAAAACCTTGTGCGAATGTTATTATTAAATGCCCGTCTGCGTGTAAGTGTATCTTGAGTATTTTTCCTTCTTCAAATTTTTGCCTTGCCCCTTTCGAGCCTTGAGAGCTCTCGGCGTAATAAATGTTGCTTTAGACATCTTAGAACGTTGGGAAAATAAATTTTTACTGAATCCTTGTTTGCTTTGAGGAAGACAAAGGTTTTGTTTCTCTCTTATCTGGCATAAAAGCAGACGAGCTTATTTTCTGAAGTATTGTGAAAACTATTACATCGTTCTTTCTTTAAAAGGATAAATAAACTTAAGGGATAAATAAACTTAAGGGCGACTAGAATTTCTATTATTAAGTGTAATAATAAATTTTTTTGTTGAAATTAGTTAGGTCAGAATCGGCACTATCGAATTGTTAAGAAAATGAACTTAAGTGCTTTAGGTAAATATTTTATTTAGAAAATTTATTTTTTACACTAAGAAATAATTAGAGTTATTAAGAAAATTAAATTTAAAGTATTATTATTTAAGAAATTAGGTTTCGCATGTAAAGTGAAATGCGAGGTGAAAAGCATGCGTGCGGTAAAACGCCTTGAAGGAAATGTCCGATGGATTTATCAATCATCTGGACATCTCCAAGGTTATGTATCTTTACTTTAATTATTTAAGATTAATTATAAATAAAAGATTTTTGACTTGAAGAAGGATGTATAAGGTATCCAAATCGTAGTACCTCTGATTAATTTTTTACAATACATATATACCAAAATGCTGATAGTGTCGCTCTTCTGTTGAAAATATTACAAGAGTAGTCGTTAGAGCCAAGGTTCATAAAAATATTAAATTTCATTTACATATTTAAAATATCTATCAGCGAAGATATCGGAAAAATATGATTCTATAGAAAGGGTAATAGCAAACCCTTATAAGTACCTGGTTTATTTAAATCCTCACTTTAAAATTCAAAATCTATATTAAAAAATGGAAAAATCATTTCGCTTGTAATATTAAATTGTTTATAAAATATAGCTCTACAAAACCGTACCACGCCTGCCTATAAAGGATTGTTCTAGAGCAGCAGGAGCAGCTCGAACTAGTCACACTCTCTCTCATTTCGCTTTGATAAATGGATCATAATTGAATGAAGTTTGAAGTGCACGTGCCGGGATATATATCGACTCTCGTCCTGCCTCCCCTCTTTCTCTCTCTCTCTCTCTCTCTCTCTCTCTCTCCCTCTCCTAGCTTTATTACGTATAAAAATAATTTTTCAAATAGCCCATTCATCAGACATATAACCCCGGTGCGCGCCGAGAGTCAAGAGCTTCTCTCTCTCTCTCTCTCTTCTCTCTCTTTCTCTCATCGCTGAATGTCACCCCAGGCGCTTTTTTTATCCAATCGCCGGGGAAAGAGAGAGAAAGAGAGAACCTG
>JAPYZA010005940.1:0-11617 GCA_030522685.1 Eupelmus azureus | reverse complement strand
CTACCAAAAAAAAAAAAAATCTTTCACGTCCACTGTAGTCTCAACCCGCCCCGGGCCTCTCCTCCTCCCGCCCCTCTGGGGGTGTCGAGACGTCCCGGGCGCAGCAGCGCGCAGCATCGACCGCCGTCCCCACCCCTCAGGTTCCACCTAGCGCGCAGGCGCGCTCTAAAGGGTTGCGCACGTTTGATTATGAGGATATATATATATGTGTGTGTGATACACGGCCTATACTGCTGATATACGAGGCTTGGAAATTTTCGCTGGGGAGATCGGAATGCCGCGTTTTGACGAGAGGTATAAAGTGTCGTGGGTGTGGGGGGGAGTGGATTAATGGAGTTTGATAGAGCGAATTATTACTGGGATGTTTTTGCTGTTTTGGAGTTTTTAGTTTGGATGGGGTATGGTTTGTTGAGTTTTGTTGTGGCCGGTTGTTAGCGCTGCTTGTTATTTTGGATCTTGATTTTTGTACGGAAAAAGGATTAAAATAAGCGATGGAAATAAATATGAATAAGTTAGTTCATTAGCTTAGCTCCACAGGCATTTGTGAAAGATTGGGAATAATAGTTTATTCTATTTATATTTATTTTTGCAATTCTGTCAAAGCTATCCTCATCTAGCGTTATAAAGACAGTCAGTAGAAATAATTCTAATCTTAACAAAAAATATAATAAAATTAAAGGATCTAGAAATAATCTGGTATATAATGTCCGTATCTATAACTTGCCTTGTGACTATTGAGTTTCTGATTTATTTATCTTTCACATTAATTTGTCCATACTTTTATTTATAATATTGCAGGATAGTACCGATCGATTCCAAAAATCGCTCCACCCACTAGTTTCCTTAAAAACATCCAAAATTCACGCTACCAAAGCAGAGCTCCTCACAAGTCCCGCTAAAAACCAAAATCTCTCAAAAATCCCATCACCAAATCACTCAACCAAAAAAAAAAAAAATTAAACAACCATCCATCCTCTATCTTATCCCATCAATCCCCCCTCTCTCGCATCACAATAACCATATACCCCGGACGATAAGCGCTTTCCGCCCTCTCCGCATATTCGTCCGCGCGCACCTGCCTACATATACATCACAGCCGGCCATTTCCGCCGAGCCGCCATCGCAATATAGAGCCGCGCTGCTGGCGCGCGCACACGTGCCGTTTGCCGGGCAATGGACTTTTCCTTCCTCCCGCGCTTTTCTACTCTGCCCACCTTTCACGCTATTAGCGGAGCAGCCGGTTTATGGCGGCCCGCGTGTATTTATGGCTCGCTCGATTCCATTTAGCGGAGGCAGTAATACGCGCAGGCTTTTTGCGTTACGGTGTGGCTCGAGCTTTCAGGGAGGGGAAGGTAGTTTGTCTCCGCGGCGGCGGTGCTGGTCTGACTCTTTACGGACGTTATCTACTGCGGAGTGGTGTGGACGAGGGACAGTCTGCTGGATGGTTTTTGAGGTGTTTTTTGGAAATGGGTGGGTGAAGTTGGTGGAAGGTGGGTGAATCTGGTAGTTTTATTTAGTGGTTTTATCTGTTTGGTCAATGACGAGTGTATGATTAAAGGAATGTAAAGTGTTGTACATTCTATTATTTTTTGAAATGACATCTAAACTTGCTATTGTTAATGTAACAACGCATATTTTCTGTTTCTAGAGTATCTACTTGCAATCGAGTTCGCTTCCCCTGCTTCTTTTTATATTCTCATTTATAATATTATTGATCTTTGCCTAGATTTTTGGATCCCAGTTTTTATTAATCTCGATTTCTTGTGTGCAGGTCAAGAGACTCGCCTGATGTAGATGGTGCATTCATATTCTGAATTGGGATCGATTTAGGGGTTAATATTCCAACGCTCTTAAAACTAATAAAATAAAAATAAATCATGTTTTTTAAAATAGTGGTTCTATCACATAGTAAATAAGCATTATAAAATCAATAAATACAAAAGGAGATGTTATATTGATACGAAGTTTCATAAAAAGTGGCGGAACACTGTTAGTGCTTCGGGATAGGTAACATCTTCTAAGAACCCTAGGTATCTCCAGAATCTACCTAACGTCTACGTAAATGGATTAGCTATTGTCAATAAGGTAAACGAACCGAATTTTTCCGATCGTCATTTAACACAATAAATTAAATTTCCAGGTCCCATAGTCACAATTCTGGACTATCCGACAAATGTGTTGAATGGCATAACAAACATAAGCATCCCTGCCTCCACCTTTTAAAACAGCAATTACATCTAAATCACTTATCACATAATCAAATGCAATCAACAATTTGAACGCAACCTACTAAAAACAAAAGCATTAAAAACTAAAAATTCAACCTTCCCAGAGCCACAACTTCCGCAACGCACATAACTCAAACACCTCGCCGTCTTCTTTTATCCATCCCCAACACTCCGAGGCGCGTTCAAGTCGCTCGTTGTCTCGCAAAGGGTTAATACACAATTGATTCAACCAGCGCGCAAACTCCACAGAAGAAAGAGAGACAGAGGTCCACTCGAAGCTGCCAGCGCCAGCCGAAAACGCGGTTAATTAACTCTGGCTGCAGGAGCGTCAGATTCGCGCGTCTACACAGATTCTAATGCAAATGCAGCGCCTTTCCTTTCATTTCAAAGCGTCTGACTCGTATATATGCGTACAGCTCGGTTGCAAGACCGGGGGAGCAGCTTCAATTGTACGCGCGGGCTTTTCATTATCCGCGCGCGGCTTTGTTTGCGAGGCGAGCGCGAGATCGGTTGCTTTTTGCGGTCTGGTTAATTGTAATTTGATCTTCTGAGGTCGAGGTTGAGATTCGGCTGTAAATGGACAATTTGAGAGAAAATCGTTGGTTTTTTTGGGAGGGTGGAATGGTGGAAATGGATGGTTTTTAAGGTTTGTGACGTTTGCGGCATGTTGCTAGTACGGGCGGGAGATAAGAATAAAGAGTCTGATCGTCAGTGCTGGACGTTACTCTTTTGGTGACATATGTAAAAAAGAGTCTGTAATATGATCATATAGTACTTTTTGACTATTGATTTTCAGGGTTTGGCTCAAAAATGAAATTTTAAGATGGATTTTCTAATTTTACTAGCCTTTTATCGACTTAAAAACTTAATTTTTTTTTAATTTAGTTGAAATTAAAAATAATTGATTCCTTACTCTACTTTTAGGTAGGAAAAGAGGCCTCTGTTATAATTGATGAAAATGAAATAAAATAAATCTTATTTATAAAACGTATGCCCATGTGAAGAATAGTCGTCAGGGTTATAAAGGGCAACAAAGCATGTGACGGTTTAAAATTATAAGTAAAGATTTAAAAAATAAATAATAAAAACTCGCCAAAGTTTTTACTTAATTTAAAATATTTGAACTATAAGTAAAAATAATTTAAAAACTCATCACTGCTACAGTATCATTTATGACCAGCTGAAAATAATTCTTCAAATGCAAAATAATTTTCTACAAAGTATGTTTAATGAAATTGTTGCATGCATTTGAAAACATAATATTATCTACCGAGAAGTCATTAATTTAAATCTTATATGTAAATTTTCTACAAAATAATTTTCTACAAAGTATGTTTAATGAAATTGTTGCATGCATTTTAAAACATAATATTATCTACCGAGAAGTCATTAATTCAAATCTTATATGTAAATTGTAATTAAAAATAATTTTCATTTAACTACCGTTTATTTTATTAGTCATCTACATCCTGCTGAGTTTAACATCAAACTTAAAAAAAATCCGATTTTGTCCTACTTCTAAGTATTTTCGAACTATTTCACCTCGGATACGTAAAACACAATATAAATTCCAACAAACTTCGATCAGCAACCTCATCTCCAAACCTATATAGCCCTCAAATACACAACCGAGCAATCGTTAAATCCTCGCTCCCAGCCTATACACACACAACCCTCACATCGATTCTCGCTCATCTCTCCATTTTCCCTCGATCGAGCATCTACCTCTTGCTCCTAATGCAGGCTTCTACGTATACGCACGCTAGCTCATGACACTGAACTAGTATACGCGGGAAGGTAAAAAGGCATCGTGCTTATTGCGAAGCCGCGGCGGGGCTCCACGTGCCGAACAATGAAAGGAGCCAGTCATCGCTGGCTATCGCGCGACACGCGCACGTGTAATCCGGCGTTTAACGCGAATCCCACGTTCGGAGTCACGGTTATCGCGGTGGGTATAATGCCGAGGGTGGGTTTGGATGTGGTGTGGTTTTGGATGGGGGTTACGGTGGGATATTGGATAAAGTTTTGGGGATGAAATTAAAAAGTGTGGGTTGGTGAGGGTGGTAGCGTGATGGTTTGTTGAGTGATGTTTTGGTGGTTGTTGGGAGGAAAGGATGTTTGAGAAATTGTTGAAGATTGTGAAGGAGTAAAGTGATTTCTTGTTTGGTTGTTTTATTTTTTCTTTTCTTTTTTTTTACATTACTCAAATTGAAACATTTAATATGTAAGAATAAGCTTATTCTTCATTCAAAAAATTTTATAATTATTTAAAAAGTTAGATTGTCGGTATGCGGCTTCTCCCACACGAAAGACACATAAGCCCGATGATGATTGCCAGAGGTCACGGTAAATTGCCATTGTCATTAAATGATTATGCTGGCAATGTGGTTTTTCCAGGTCATTGACATCACAATTATTTGATGACAGTGGTGATTTGCAGTGACCTCTACCAAACACTAAACTTATGTGTATTTTTATGATAAGAATTAATATGCTTTTTGGCTTCGCCAATTTCGTCATTATTTACAAAGTTATTTTCTATTTTTAAAATATTGAAAATGAATTTATTAAGCTCTTTAAAAAGTATAGAAAATTATAGTAGAAAATAAATGTATGTTAGGCTTCCTAGTTAGGCTATAATTACGGCATATTTTATTTTTTATATGCTTGAGTTAAAATAAAAAAAAAATTTTACTTTATATTGAAAAAGAACGTCAGCGATTATTTTTCTTAAATATTATGATAACCAAAAAATGACTAAAATGAATAATGAGGTCACAAACTCCGAAATTTCATCTTATAGTCAAGATTTCTAGAAAATAAATTCTCGGTTTAAGAATTGTAGTTTCTTTCTATTGTATTTTAATAGATGGATGAAAAAAACTTTTTTATATCTATTAAGAATTTTTTTCTTTTCGAATATAAAAATATTGAATCTCTAATGAATAAAAACTTTATTTCATTAAAACAAGATACATGCAATAATTAAATAATAAATGATTACATGTTTTATTGCGCAAATAACTTTTTGTAAGATTCGATTGTTTATGTTTCTGCAGACTATAAACTATGAATTCTGCCATATACGTTTCTAGGTGTAAATTCAGAATCTATTGAGTTTGCTCTGAGTAGCGAAAATATCTATGTAACAGTTGCTCGTCAGTCATGAAATTAAAATAAGACTACGCATCCAGTGTGATGCCGTACACAATGAGACATCAAGAGGATTTTAAATAATTTTATTTTGCTAAATACTGAGTATTATTTGTATTTATTACAATTTTTAAAACCTTGTTACTTTTTGAATTGACAAGGAAAGGGTCTTAGATTCAGGCCGTGAAATGACCTGAAACTTTGGGAAATGGCTAGTTATCCCAAAAATGGAATACTTGTTTTAGCGTTTCTTTAAATAGACCTTATTTTGTCAGAAATGAACTATGGTCTGCTTTATTTTAACATGTATTCTATAAATAATTAATGGAAGTCATCATTTCGCGTAATTTATCTATATTCTGTAACGCGATATCTTCATCCATTCATATAAACATTCAACGTCGCCTTTCTTTGTCATCACATCAAAATTCCTTTCCCGATGTGCTTTCCAAACTCCTACCTACAAAAAGCGACGTGACAGAAGCCTACATCACAACCCAAACTAAAGAAAGTCAAAGATAAGAGTAAAACCAATCTTGCCTCTATCCGTCCATTCCCAATCGAAACACATCCACATTTCGATGCTCACGCATTATCGGAAAAAAATTACCAAACTCCATCGCGGAGAAGCGATTATATGAGCTTTGATATATCTTCTCGAGTGCAAGAGGGAGGGTCAAACAAAGAGCGCGCGGGAGCGGGGTAGAGTCGGAGAAAATCGGGAACAGTGGAGTGGAAAGAACGGGGAGGAAGACCGGGCTGTACGTTTGACGACTAGACAGACGGACAGGTGGCTTCAAAAGTTTGGCTGCGCCGCGGACTGACGAGGGCTTTGTGCTTCTGGATCGTTTTTCAGTTTAAGGGGATGGCGGGGAGAATTGATTGTAAGGGATCTATTGGAGTGTGGAGGAGTTTTGTTTTTTGGCGTGGAGAGTTGGGATGGTTTGTGTGGAAAATTGTATTTTTGAGAAATTGTTTAGATGGGTGATATGAAGCTCGATTTTATTTTGAGATACCAGATATTTTTCTTGATAAAAATAAGATTTATTTTGATGAAATAGGCGTTTTTGTGGTTTATTAAATATCTATCTTTGAGACCGTATGTAGATATTCAGTATTTACTTAATTAAGAAGGATATTAATTTGTAGCGATCAATTGAGTTTCTTGTCTAAAATGATTTAAAAGCAAATTTAGATACATTATTTATTTCAGAATACCCTTAACGTAAATGTAGATTATTAAAAATCCAGATCACCGATTAAACAATTTTTAAATCACAAAATTTAATCCACTAATTCCATTCACCCAAACAACCCCCACAATATCCCACTTCCCTCCAAATCCATCCCAAAATCGAATTTCCTCGTAAATACCAAGCCTCCGCGTAATTAAGACCGATAATGAGCGGAAAAAAGAGAGACAGCCCCGAGGGCCAATCCAAAGCCGACGGGGGGCAATAAGGAAAATAAAGGCGAACTCGAGATGGGAAAATCAGAGGGCTTATCCCAGCGCACAATACACATCCAGGGGGATGCGCCGGCTGACTGACAGACAGGAACTGTCTACTCGATATCAAGCCGGCAGCCTTTGGAACCAAGAGGCGCGTGCTCACAGCAGTGCGGCTGTTTCGTTTTCGGCGGATCTTTGACGCGCGTGCGCGCAATGCGCGCTTATAATGCGATAAGCCGAGCGCGAGGCTAAGCTGGGACTAAGGGGGTGGGTGTAGCTTGCGGTTGGAAAATGGACTGGGAGGGGGAGGTTTCTTTTTTGGAGTGGTTCAGCGGAGCCGAAACGATTACGCGCGAGTAGACACGGATTTTTAGGACTCTATGTGGTGTAAGATGCTATTTAGGGTTTTGGAGAGATAATGCTTGGATTGGAAGGGATGATCTTAGGGAAGTTTATGAGGAATTGTTAATATAGATCACGCGATTGAAAGGATATTGTATTTGATTGCAGTTTACGATGTACTTTAGACGTTACAATTTTTTACAATATTGATTCATGCTATTTATTTTTAATCAAGAATAAAATTTGCCAATTCGATAGATATTTCGCTCGATGAAATAAAGATTGGAATAAAATTAGTTTTGATTACCATTTGATTTGATTTACCATAAAAATAATCATCTTCAACTTTCGCAGTACAATCAAATGTCATACATTGCGCCGAGGATATTAAACACCGGGCACCGAGATTACTAACTTTTCCAAATAAAAAACAGAAAATTTGATACTCTAAAATCAACTTCTAATTACCGTAAAACAAAAAAAATCATAAAATTAATATTTTAACTCTTTTAACTCTTTTATAAAAATCACACTTATCAAAATAAAAAACACAAAACTTCACAATACACTATGTACAACAATTTACCTTGCCCTCCGATTCCCAAACCATCAACACTAGATCACTTTGTCGCTGGTCAACCTCCTCGCGACGACAGCAGCTCCACACCCCCTAGAGACCGCGGTCCACCCCAATCCTCATCCACCAGCTTCCTCCGACATCCACACACCCAGCTCGCTTTCATCCCGTAAAATCGCGTCCACCTTATTAGGCCTCAAACCTTTCAACGTCCAAATCCAAAACTGCCTCGGCACTTTGCTCCAACATCCCGTAAAATCTCATTAAAAAACCGTAACATCTCGATTACTCTCCTCGTACCCGAGGAGATTACTACGTTCGCGTGTGCATCAAGTGTCGCTCATCGGCGCGCACTGAAAGCCGCGCGTAGATCCGTGAAGTCAGGACAAAAAGGGCGAGGACTGATATCGGAGGGGAGCTGCGCGCGCGTTTTGCGGTGACAGAGCGTGTCTGATGGAGGGTTGTGCCAGCACCACCCCCGCCTGCTCGATGTATTAAAGGCCAGGGCTATCTATATATAAGAGCTCTCGCTTCTACGCTCGCGTGCTTCTGATTTTTCTCCAGCTATATGGGGAGAAAGCGATTTCGAAACGGGTGTAGCGGAGAGGGCTATTATGAATGGTTGGCTGATGGAGAGGTTGAGATATGGGAGTGGGAGTGGAGGAATCGTGTTGGGATGAATTACAAAATATTGGGTTGTTGGTGGTTGGGGTGTGAGGGAGAGGCTGGGAGGATGGTTTGGTTTTTGGGATTGGAATGATGATGTCACAGACATATGTTAATAGTGGGTTTATTGTCTGTTTTTGGTATTGGCTGACTAGTGAGATCGGTGATGAGGCTGGTTTAAATTCGATGTTTGAAATATGCAAGGGGAAATTACTATTGCTTGCGTAAAATAGAAAAGGATAAAGTACCTTTCTTGTAATATCGAATAATTGAGGACAGATTAAGTAAGTTAAAAATACGATTTACTTTATAAAGTCAAAAAATCGCTTAGAGAAATCTGCATCATTTTTACGTTTACTTAATCACAATCGCAGCATCCTATAAAAAGAACACAATTCAAAACTATCCCTCACCTTCCAAAAAAGTCTCAAAACCCACCATCCCAAAATCGTCCCCAACTCATCTCCAGCCGCAAAAGAACGTAACTAACCCAGCGATCGCCTCGGCATCGAATTATCAAACTTTCAGCTCTCCCGACGAGCCAACCTTTTTACCTCCATAACTCAACGCTTGCAGTAGCCAAGCCGGGGCCGCAGAGCCACGCCGCGTGGAAATTGGCGCTTTATCCGGGCTCGCGCCGCCGGCTTCCGTATCCATCCGATACGCGCCATTGACCACGAATGCGTCCTCCACCCCCGAGCTCTGATGTCTACCCTATAGGGAAGCTCCTCCTCAAAAATCGAGTTATCTAGATGCCGTGGCGTAAGGAAGCTGCCGTTATATATGGGAATGAGCTCGTTTCTTTTTCTCGCTTTTTTGAGGGATGATTTCGCGTGTGGGGCCTCTTAGGTACGAGTGGGTTTGATTCGATACTTGCCGGTGGGCGGATTATTTCGTTTGGAAGCGGATTTTTTGTGTGAGATTATGGTGGGTTTAGGAAATTTTTTCTGGCTGTTCGAGTTGATGTTTAGCGTTTACAGCTTTGTTTTTTTGTTTTTTTTTTATGAGCTGGTACAAAATTATTTTCAAATTATATAGTTGATTTGTTTCGATCGCAAAACGAATTCATTGAACATTTAAATCAACATTATTTCATTGGATTAAAGTATATTTGCATATTAAGTACTCACGGTAAATCTGCGGCACCAAACGCTGAGCCACTTCAGGTCACGGATCTTGAGGTTAGACGGCAGTCGCAGGATAATGTCGGCATTGTTGTAAGTTCCCAGCGGTAAATCTCTGAAAAAAATCCGTAAATTTCATCCCGCGGCCTTTGAGCTCGTGCGTGAATTTGCATTTTCCGCGAGTAGCCATTGGATCCAAAGCCCAAACTTCTCACCAAACTAGTTCCTCGGCAATAAGCGTCTATATATCGAGGCTCGAACAAGCCAATCGAGAAATCGAAGTCAAAGAGCGATGCTTCCATGGCCCTCGTAAATTTATGCACGGTTCGCCCGACTGTACGCATCGGGAAAGGAAAAAGGGTATAAAAGGAAAGCGGTAACAGTCTGTCGTTGTAAATAATGTGGCAAGCAAAATGCCGGGCGAGCCAACGCGTGACGCGAGGACTAAGTATAGAAGAGACTTAAAGTGATGTACATGCCCTTATGGATGGATGATGTAGAGCGGGACGCAATTGATAGAACGATAATTACGCTATTACGCTAAGAAGTAGTGCGAGACTGCGGATTCAAAATAACGATAACGGAATTACAAATTTCCAAGGTGTACTCACTTTGACCCCTGGTTCTCGGGGTAGGGGACCGGAGTACCGTCGGGATTGGGCATGGTAGTGTTGCCGACCCAGAAGAAGGCGGTAGGCGAGCGGCCGTCGTAGCTGAAGTTCTTGATGAAGAATGTCGACTCGTCGATGACGTAGACGTCGCCGAAGACCGCGTGGGCGAAAGTAGAGAAGTTGCCGATCGGTGTGCCAAAGTAGTTCGGGCCCCGCTTCTCACTTCTCTCAGCCCCGACAGCTGAAACGAGAGGGAAGGATTGTAAAATTTGCTGTACATTTTATATTTTCCGTATTTGGTGATAATTTATTAGGCGCGGAGAAGTTGCGAAACGCATTATACTAAAATACGCACTATAAAGGCTGTGTATCCCTTTGTAGGTAATACCTCTATTACTAGGATCAATAAGTTATTCACTATCTACTGCTAAGAATCATAATAAACTTGTTCACACTTTTCTTTTAACAGTAGTCTGTCGTATAACTATTTATTCCAGAAATTCAGCTGACAACAAAAGCTAAAAACCATAACTGAATTGTCAATCTTAACCAATCTATTCCAATACCAAAACCTTTTACATCCACTTATCAAAAAAAAATTGTCATTCGCATCAAACCTCTCTTGCCAACAATCCATCCGCGTCACTCGTTCATCTCTCGTCACGTATATAAACCATCGCTAGAAAATTTTAATTTTTCCATTACCAACTCATGGAGCAACATGCACGTGAAATCCGTGTCACCAGACGCTCGCACAGCTCAGCGATTTTAATCAGAGCTCAAATTAATATGCATATATACGCTCGCAACATACGTCGCGATTTCGCATGCGTCGAAAAATAAGAGAAGCGATTAAATCGATATAGAACACAATAAAAAGAAGCGTCCCTCCCACCCTCACACCGGGGGGAAAAACAGAGTTGAAAGGGGGGCGGCCGATCAGCCGTGAACAAGCGCGGCGAGGAAAAAATCCGCGCGCGATCGACGTTTCAATTTCATTGCGCGAGGGGAATACGGCTGAGCTTCTAATCTTTATTGCTGCGGCGTGCGCGCTTCTGCCGTCTCCGGCTTCCTCGATTTTCGAGCCTGCTTTTGCGCGATTTCTCGTCGGTTTGAATATTTATTTTTATGTTTATTTGATGTTTTGGTCTAGTTTGCTCTTTGATGCTGGACTCGTGATTAATTTTCTATTTCGTTTTGTTCTTTTCTTAGGTCTGGTTACGTTTTTGTCTTATAATTCGGCACGACTCGGCTCTTCATTCACTTTGCGACCTTTACAGCTCTGTTGAGCAAATTAAATGAAATTCATGCAAATCAAAGCTCCCCTTGTAGTTCCCCTTCTCTGTCGCTTTCTCTTCTCTCTATATCTTTCTCTGTCTGAGAAATAGAAAAGAGAGAGAAGAGAGAGATTTCTGTTTCCCTTCTTCTGACTCTTTTCTTTTTTCTCTCTTAAAGATGCATACACA
>JAPYZA010005939.1:0-11621 GCA_030522685.1 Eupelmus azureus | reverse complement strand
AGCGAGAAGTGCACATCGTGTGCAACCGATTTGAATTATTTTAGAAGTCACAGGAATATATTTGAATATATAAAATAAATTGCAAGAGAAAATTAAAATAAAGTTTAAATATATATTATTTCAATCCTCCTCCGCAAGTCTTGTTTTGTTACTTAACAAACATCCTATAACTTTGGACCAGATTAATACTTTATAATTTTTTAAGAAGAAAATTAAAGCTTGTGTTCTCTTGATTTATTTTGTCATGAAACCTAAGATTCTTATTCACCGAAATATTTATGTTTAAAGTAGAAACATATGCAATATGATCATTTCAGAACGCAGATAAATCTTAATTATACATGTAACTTTTTATAAAAGTATTCTAGTTTTGCTTTAGGTTATTGTTTTATATATCATAACAGTTGAGATAACCGCCCCAGAAGATGGCAATGATTGATTTACTAGTTTTTAGCCTGTTTTGTGCAAGCTATGGCAGTATCACCCATATTTACAATATATTTGAATTATATTTCAGATCGTTGCTGTCATACTATGTGATACTGGTATAGCTCTTTTAGCATATATGGATGGTATTACTGGCAGCCCAACGCTAGGTGGTGTCGTACTTGCTGCTTCTGCAGCAGCTGGGTCTGCAGTTTATAAGGTAATATAAATAACTATACAAAATTTTGAAAGAATATTATATTTTATTTATCTATTTTTTATTATGTACTTTGCTGCAAAATCTCACCTTAGATCTCATGCAAAAATATGAAAAAATCTTAGGACAAACATTCGAAAGCTAATTGGAGGGCTCAGTACCAACAGGAATCAAATCGATTTTGAAAGACACTCGTTTTTTAACGGAGAAAGGTCTATTTTCTGAAATTTAAACATCAAAGACTCAGTTATTTTTGGATTCTGCAGTGTTTAAATACTATTTATACAAATATGGTTTTGAACCCTCCAATTATTACTGAAAAATTTATAGTTGTATGTCTCAATTTAAAAATAAAATCTCACAACAAAAATTTGGTAAAAAAATATTCTGTATATTTTAAAACAATTGAAGTAATAATAAAGAAATCCCAAAATGATTTAGATTTATTGATTAGGAATGAAATTCAAGCAAACATTTAAAAGAATTATTTAAAAGATACTTTGACATTCGAAGTTGCTTTTTAAAAGACTTAATGAAATGTGTAACAGCATAAAAGATCGTGAAAGGTTTGGTTAGAGTATTATGTCCTATATAGATTATTTATGCTGGGTCGGTGGAGGTTCCGTTGCTATATTGCGACGCAGTGTTTCAGTAGCATCTTTTGCTCTAAGACTGACTATCTTTTAATAAGACGTTGATCAAATAAACTCTTTAGCTCGGTGAACTAAGTTTTAGTTAATTTTTATTAAACTATTCTAACTATTACATTCGAACTAGCAGGAGGATGATTGCATTTATGCTTTGATACAAAGTTAACAGCTAGATATTTTGGCTATCGCCTATTTATATTCTCTGTGTGATCATTCTTCCTTACAGAATCTAAAATTCAATTTCGTATTTAAGACATTTCGTGTGCTGTTTTTATATATTTTTTATTTTTTTTTTGTTTTTATTGATTCATATTATATATAATTTGTAGAATAAAGTGTTATTTTCTATGTTTTTTGACGTGTATTCATTTTCCATTTTTTATTAAAATTTATCTAAGTTGGAAAACCGATTATTCTACTTCTACTCGGTTTTTTATACTTTTCCATATTTTATGATTTATTAACCATATTTGTTAAAATCTCTTCAACTATTTGTTTCTTGCCGAAGAGAAATAGTTAATTCGATTTCTAGAATTTTTCTCTACAAAATATAAATTTTTAAATTTTTCGTGTTCTTAAATTTTGTTTAAACGAATTATTGTTGATTTTCTGTTGTTTTTTAAGTTTTATCTTATTAATCTACTGATAGATTAACTTAAAATAAATTCATTTTTATTTTTTATAATTTCTGATTACAGTAATTAATGGATGATTAGGCAACAAGGGCGGGAAAGTATGGCTAGTCCATAGCACGCGTACTTTTAGACCGATCTGACAAAAAATAATTTAATTTTGATTACATACACATAAGTATATATCTATGTACATGTAAGCATTCAAGCTGTTTGTAGTCTAGTGTCGTGCACCATGTTTAAATGTATGTATATACGCTAAGAATTTAAAGAGGCTGAAAAAAGAAATATTTGATTTCTCGACTACTCTGCATTTATGGAATTTAGTCCATCACAGAGTACAGATTTACTGCTGCCTCAACTCGAAAATGTCAGTGTTAATGAATATCCAGCATTCAAAGAGAATTTAAAAAAGTTTTGTAAAATGATTTAGAAATAAAACGGAATAAAATTACAATATTCAAGATATGTCATCTGTCACGCACTTTTCGGCCCAGGCTCGCGGCGATGACGGCATTCCGCGGAGTGTGATGTTGGGATCTCTACCTATCATTGGCAGCATATTAGTGAGATGATTCAATGCGTCGCTCTCGAGCGAAACTTTTCCGGCCCTTTGGAACAAACCACACATAATTCCACTGAATAAGTGTGCAGCGCCGTCTACTCCATTTGATTTCCGACCTATTGCGCTGCTGTACTTTCGTTCAAAGGTGCCGAAGAAGATTTTTCATTAGCAATTTTCGGAACATTTTGAAAATGAAGGCCTCATCGACCCACTCCATATTGGTTTCAGTCGTTATCACTCGACAGAGACAGCTTTACTTTAACTGACAGAGGACATACGACTGGGAATGAGCAATAAGATGATTACCAATCTTTTATTATTTGATTTTTCCAAAGCATTCGACACGATCTCACCTGTGCGTCTATTAAACAGACTTAGGTGGCTAGACTTTTCAAGGGGATTGCTCTGCTAGGTGTAATCTTATCTAACAGGTAGAGAACAATTGGTAGTCACTAGATCATCTGGAAACTCCCCTTGGATTGGAATTGATCTTGAAGTATCACAAGGTTCCGTTCGGGGACCGCTGTTGTTTTGCATATATATCAATGATGTTGGTGAGGCTCTGGAAGGGGAATACATTAAACACGCACTCTACGCCGACGACTTGCAGATTTACTCCCAGGTGCTGAGTGGTGATCTGGCTGAGGGTTTGGCACGGTATGAGACGGCTGCTGGGGCCGTATCGAAGTGGGCGGTTGGCGCGTAGCTCAGACTGAATACCATAAAGACTAACGCTATTATTATCGGTCAGAATTACTATATTAATAAGATTTACAAGGAGGGTCTTCCTAGAGTTCGGATGAGCGATGGCTCACACGTGCCTTCCTCTGGTGAGGTTAGGAGCCTCGGTGTTGTTATTGATATTGGATTGACATGGAGGTTACGTATCGACCATGTTAATAAGAAATTTAATAGAGTCTTGTTTAGTTTGAGGTTATTTCGTCAGTACACTACTGAGGCTCTTCGTAGGAGGCTGGCTGTGGTCCTGCTATTCCATCATCTAGATTACTGCTCGGTAGTATACCTGGATACGACGCTAAAAATAAGACGTAGACTGCAGGTCATGTAGAACACCTGTGTTCGATACATAAAGGATGCTAGAAGGAATGATCGCATCACTCCGTACAGGCAGGAATTGGGCTGCCTTAAGGGGCCAGTCTGAGTTAAAATCACTGAAAATGAATAAAACATTTACTATTTAAAATAGTATATCACAACTTTTATTAATATAAATTTTTTGTACTTACTATATACATATTACAGATTATTTTTGCACGTTCAAGTGATCTATATTGTCCTATAAGTCTCTAATACCACTCACCGTTAGAAAACTTGAATTTTTACTATTATATCCACTTTCCATGGGTTTTCGAGCCAACCAGCTAATCCATTTATACCCTGTTGTGCTTGAAATACTCCTTTAGAGTACCACTACAGAATGTATGGATTACTTCAGTAATTTCAACTCAGGCTGACCCCCTTAAAACAGATAGAAGAAGAGATTTCTTTACTTTAATTCATTTATATAAAATCTTAAGGATTGGCAAACTCAGCTACTTAACCACATTTTTCACACGCCGTATTCCTGTAGTGGGATGATGTCAGAGAGCTCAGAGTTTCACATGACAACACGAGTTCTGGTAATAAATATTTTCGAATAAATGATGTGAACTTGTGGTCTACTTACTTGGTGTTTTAATATCTCTGTGTTGAAGAGTCTTTTTAATTAATTTATTTCTTAATGTCTATGTGGCAGCGGCCTAATTTATTACTCCTCTGTCGTGCCGTTCCAGGATTTGTTCCTCTGTCCTAATTTATTACTTAGATTAAGCGGATGTGAATGTATTTAAGTGTGCCTTGTTGGAGTAATTGTGGGTTGGGGCGGATGAACGACTTTGACTGTGATAAAGTGTGGGCGAGATGCAATATATAATGTTATTCTGACCTCAAAAGACTGATTAGCTTACTTAGAATTTTAGTTTTAATTTTTAATTGTTATTAATTCACAATATGCATCAACTTCCATGATTTTTATGATTCTATTTTTGACTTAGTATTAACTACTATTTTCGTTTTATATCTACACTTCTATGTTAAGTTTTATTTCTAAACCTAGGATAAGATCAACTTTGTGTTTTATAAAATACCTTTAACGAGGCCCTTTGGGATCAGAAGATTTTATTATGTTGATGATTTTAAACTACTATATTGTGAATTTATATTCTATTCTGTGATTTATTTTGCTTTAGTCGTTTGACTGATAGATATAAGAAAATCTTTAAAAACTGTGATATTAAATATAGACACATATGCACTAGTCTATGCAACTGACATAAAAATTTCATTGTCTTACTGCCACTCATCTATTATCGTATTTTACGAGTTGTATTACTGTTTGTACTAAATTGTGAAATAATAAATTATATTTATCTATGTGTCGCCGCGAGTATGCCTGCAGGTCACCATCAGTACGATACAGGAAAACCCTTCTGTAAACACATGATGTTAAACATTATTATCTGCAAAGATTCAAGTGTGTTGCACTTCTTACAGAATAAATATTTTTCGACTATAACATCTTAGCTCGTCTAAGTTCAACAAAGTCTACCTTCAAAATAAAATCAACAGCGAGCCATAAATTTATTTCCTAAATATAATTGGCATTGGGACACTTGTATAACTTTGATTTTCTTAAAATTTAATTTCTTTTATAGTCTTCTCATCATCCACTAGATGTGTTTGTGTGTTTCCACTAGCAAAACATGAACAATTAGCCTACAATAGTTTTCGCTCCTTTTCGTTTAACGTAATGTATATACAAGAGGGTTTACCTGGATCGTACTGACAATAGGCAGGTGGCGTACCCTTTGCCAAAACACATGTATCCATATTATGGCGATCCACTCCCAGTATTGCGTAGTGTAGAACGCTCCGTGAAGTATGTTTACAGTGCTTACACGGGCAAAAGGAAGTGTCTAGAAATCTTCCCTACTCTTGCGGCCCTTCACTCGACTTACGCTCTAGCAGACAGCGTCAAGGATTTTTCACGCGAGCGATATTTTAATGTTTCTATATTACATATTGTATTTATTATTTTGTATTACCATAAACTACTAAATTATTAATATTCACTTAATATAGTAAATTTTCATAAACATAAATGTAAAAATACTGTAAATTTCGAAATCCTGGCAAAGAAGAAGCGCTGCTCCTGAAAAATCAAAGCAATTCCTGCAAATGCACTTATGCTTCTTCAATATTTCAACATTAATTTAGTATATAAGCGAGCGATTCAAAGTGTAAATCAACAATTGTATAATGAACAGGGAGCCTTAACAATTAACTACAAATTTCATTATTATTGAATTTGAAGATAAATTTTAAATAAAATAATTTAAAAATAATTATAAATTAATAAATTTTAATCGAATTATAGTAAATAATGCAGTACTAATTTTAACAAAAGGACCCCGCAACACGCCTATGGGAAATGTGGTTTCCGTTAATTTCGCTGCATTTTCGATATGTTGTATGTCTTGGCGTCCAAAAAAACGGAAAATTAACGGAAACCACATTTCCCATAGGCGTGTTGCGGGGTCTTTTATTAGTATTTAAAGATGAATTTTAAATTAATAAATTTAGAAATAATTATAAAATAATAAACTTTAATGGATTATATTACACAATACAGTACTAGTTCTAACAAGATTTATTAGTATTTGAATCAAGGGTGTTATAAATTCATTTAATATTATAATTATTTTTCACAATTTATCAAATTAAAATTAATCTATCTTATTTCTTTACTGGACTTCCTAAAGAAGTGTTCGAAGAAATATCCAGAAAGACAAACCATCCTAAGCTATTAAAAAAAAATTCCTAAGCTGTAATTCGAAAAAATTAATTTAAAACCTATATGCATCTTAGACGTCACATTCAAATTTTGGAGGCCCCGGGGGATTAGTTCCATATATTTCGATAGGATATTTGGGATGATTGAGTTTATGGATATTTATAAATATGTATATATATATTTTTAAATATATGGTCAGTTAAAAGGCATTTTATTTTTAGTGAAAAACAATATTGAATATTTCACTTGAAAAAATGTAAATAAAAATGATATAATAAAATGTATACTGAAATCATTAATATAGATTTTAGAAATAATTTACGATTATTTCTAAAATGTTTTAAATTCACTTTTAAACATCAAAATAATTTTTGTATAGATAGTTTTATAAAAAGAAAAAAAATTATCTAACTTGTTAAAATTTTTATAAATAAATTATTTATTATTTACATCGGTTTATTTTTCAGTTTACGTAGTCATTAAATGTTTTTAAAAAAGAATTCTGCTGATGATAAATTATTAAGATACACTATGTATCAATAGTTGACTGAAGGATTCCCAAAATTTTTTTTAAAAATTATTGTCTTTATTAGAATATTAAAAAAATTTAATCAATTCTTCTTTATCTTAAATAACAGAATATCTCGGAAACAATTTGCGGGAGACGAAAATTTATAATCAAATGTAAATTTGTATGTAATAGCTGTAAATAATTCATCTACATCTAAATTTTTATAATCTTCTGAAAAATCAACAAAAACCAGAAACTTGTAACACTAAAATTGATAAAATTAAGAAAAATATTTTCGAAGATTTTTGCGTATACGAAACTTCTAAACGTAATATAGAATATAAAAGTTCAATTGCTTTCACATCACTTTCATCAGACAGCCCTACTATAATACTTGAAGGAATATTAAGAAGTTCTCCAGAAGTTACAGAAGCCGAAAATACTTCTGAATATAAAGACAACTTCAATCGTAATAAATAATTTACAAACTATAACTTTAAAAGATATTCTAAAAATAGCTCCAGAATTTGACATAGATAATATACCACTAAGCGTGGTGTTTGAAGGGTGTGATGAGGCTAAGAGATGATCGATAAAGATAGTAAGGAACATTTTATTAAATTAATTCGATCTAAATTAATGGGAATAGCTTAAACAGCAATCCAGAGATAAAGTTTTAAAAAAATGGAAGATCTCCAAGATTATTTGAAAAATAAGTAGAAGAAATGAACAGTGAATATCAAAGCAATTATGAATCCTTTATTACATTTGCAAATAGATTCAAACAGTTAGAGAAAAGAATGCTAAAAGGACAATAAGTTAGTAAAGAAAAAGCTGATGAAGCACTTATTAAGACAGTTGAAAAAAATATGGTTTGTTTTAAACGCGGTTTGAAATTTAAAGTTAAAGAAGAATGAAAGAGACTAATGACACCGTCAATATAATAAAAAAATGCCATCTAAGAAGAAAGAATTTATAAACCTTTGAGAGCGTTAAGAAGTCAGAATATGTAAAATGATTTTAAACAAAAATATTAAGCAAAATAATTTGCTAAATATGCAATAACAGCGGTTATACGGTTGAGAAATGTTTTAAAAATACTAAATGAAAATTAGATTCATTTCTAATATGTTATAAAATCGGACATAATGCTAATCAATGTGGATATAATATAAAGTTTTAATCATGTAATATAACGAACAGGTAGGCATGCAGGTGATTGTAGAGTTTACTGATTTTTCTCGGCGGTGTCTGGCTGGTGTCAGCGCGGGTGTCTCTTTTAGAGATAATGGGATATAGATCTAGGGATGCAGGTACGAGGGTACACGTGATCGCAACAGCAAATACTTGTTGCGTGTAAGCATCCAGGTGATTATGTGCTTAAAACTGTGAATGAGACTGTCACTCCTGATACTTTAGTTTGTTTAATTGATAATTAAAACTCAACAGTTTTACGTGATAGGTATATTTTTAAGTTTGTTTAGTTTTAAATACTTTTACGTAGACTTTATTCACTTTCAAGGTACATTTCTAATACTTGTAAGTACTTGTAATACTTGCTACACTTAAAATACTTGTAAGTCGCGCAATTGAGTTGATACCCGCTATTTTGTAAAGATTCTCCACACATTTGAATCATCGCGCCATACTGCTAGCGAACATTAGAGAATCTACTTCGCCGTTCACCGCTAGGTGGCGCACACCTATCCCCGGCCGTCATGCGCTAGAAACAGCTACCTCTGGTACATATACTACCGACGCCCGGCTCGTAAGGGCAGCTTTTGCTCACCCGAACATCTCTCCGTAGACGGTCTTTGGCACCCACTAAAGTTAATCAGTATATAAAGAACGTTTTTTGTGGATAATTAAATAAATTGTCTCTTTATTCAATTATGGCCACCACAGCTGGTCAGCGAGGAGCTCTTCGCATCATCATCGAGCTTCCCAGCGCTCCTTCGACACCGCACCGAGGCAGCAGCTCCACCTGCGTCTCGCCCTCACCCGAGAGCATCCTAGTGCTCCATCACCGCTCTTACTCTGCCTGCAGCAGGAAGGACATCAGGCGTACAGTGCTCCAACTTAGCCGCTCTTCGATCGCTTTGTGGCAAAATCCTGAGTACTCCGCCTTGAGTCAGAGTAACAAAGGATCCACGTGAGGGAAGATAAGTAAAAATTAGACTCCCCTTTTAAAACTCAACTAGCCAATGGCTAATGAATATTATACACGTGGGAGTACTTTAGTTAGGGTTCTAGCTTATGGACTTGAATTTTGATAGAAATTAGGAAAAAAAGAATGGCTATCTGGAAAAGGAACTGAAGTCAGTCTGTCAGCGTAAATTTAATGTCATTCGCCTTATTTACATGCAGATCTACCTGCACCCTCGCTACTCTTTATTGATTGACCGGGTATCGCTGCTTCTCGCGCACCTGTCCTTCCTATTCATTAGCTAGGTTAGAGCTCCATGCATAGCCAGTGGCTTTCACTGTAGTAACTATTAATGGTAACTCTTGACTATCGACAAAACAGATTACTTTTAATAAACTTTACAGCCTCCGGATATGACAATATAAATTGCAATATTTGTAATAAATATAAGTATTCTGCTTCTCAATGTAGATACAAAGATTACAATTTTTAATGTCAGTTATGTAAAAAGGTAAGTGTGATATGACACTGTCAAATGTGCTACCAATTTTTATGTTTTCCAAATATTAATTATCCATAATAATATTATTTTTATTAATATAAAACTAGCCATTATGTAATAAAAAATTTATTTTATTACAATTTATTGAAAAGAAACGTAAAATTCATATAGTGTATATTAATAAATACAAAATTTGTAGATAAAATGAAAATGAGCAACCGTTGTAATTTAAAAAAAAGGTTTAAAAGAAAAAATTTGTAATAAAAATTTTAACACTACTTTATTATAAAAACAACTTAAATATAAACATGAATTTTTTTTTTAATTAGCAGTAAAAATGTATTATTCAAATACACTTTATATTTTATTCCAATAAATTTTAAAATGTAAAGCTAACTTTTAAAATATCTCATAGAAATTCTTTCATAATCTAATCTTCATTCTCAATGATGTTTATATAAGTCATTTATATAATTTATACTAGTTTCTCTTACGTAATTATAATGTAACATATGTATTAACTTGTGTATTTATTTTAAAAACATTTTTTATAAAATTAATTAATATCTTCAAACTTCAATATTTAATTATTTAGTATGTCATAAACGTTTATTTTATGAGACATTGATCTAAATAAATTTAAATAAATATTTAAATGAACATTTTCAAATAAAGGAATAATATTTTGTATACAATTATTAATAAACAATTTTTTATTGTAAATTCGAACAAGTACGTTTATAAACTTTTATTTCAAGTGAATTATTACGGTAATCTTTAAAGTTATATGGTTCTCCTTGTCCCCCCGGGGCACCGATGCGTGAATCTAATTTCTAGCATTTATTGAAAATGTCTAAATATTTATATATTATTATGAAGATACATAAGTTTAATTTTTAATAAAACTAAATGCAAATTTATCATTTCAAAATTTATAACATGCAAAAAACTGAAAACTACAAAATAAAAAATAAATTACCATTAGTCTTGAACTCACTCGCTAACGTTCGTTCGGTAAAAAAAAGCATTTGATTACATGTTATTGTAGTAAACCGTACAGTTGATACATTTTATTACCAAAATGTAAAACTAATTTTAAAAAAATCTGACAGAAATTTTTTTATAATCTAATTTTCATTTTCAATGACGTTTATGTAAGTGATTTATGTAATTTATATGAGGTTATCTAAGACAATCTATATTAAAAGGTGAACAAATTAAAAAAAAAAATGATTCTCACTAAATATGAAATTTTCTATAATAATTGTTTTCAATTTATCATTTATCTTTTGGGAAATATCAAGCTTTCTAATTTTTGAAGACATAACTATATTTGGAAAATATAGAAAAATATTAAACGATAATTTCCTTTAATATTATTTTTATTTTATATACTTTATTTTTATTTTTTATATTAAAATTTTTAAAACATTTTATTTTAAATAATTTATTTTAAAATGTTCTTTTCTATAAAATAATTATTTTTAAATCATAAAAATATAAAAATTTTTATTTAAAATTATATACTAAAAATAGTACATTATGCAACAAGGGGCAAAAGTAGCATATTTTTCCTGCGGGTGAGTTTACTGCCCGAACAAGAATATTTTTTCACGAGACTGCGTTTATATATACTCGCTTCGCTCAGGCAGTAATAAGCCGAGGGAAAAATATTCTTGTAAGGGCAGTTATAATCACCCAAGGGAAAGATCTACTTTTGTCCCGTGTTGCATATAGTATTTTATTCCACTTTCACCGAAAGACCACTTTTGGATCTTGAAATGCGGGGCCGAAACAATTTTGCTTGAGAAAAAAAGAACATAAAAATATGTATATCGAAATTAACATATATATATATATATATATTAAATCCATTGCTTTGAGAGAAAAGAATATAAAAAGATCTATTATATATAAAAATATATAAATTGAAAAAAATAGTATATATATATATATATACTAGGGGGGCTTCGCCTCCCTGCGCGCTTCGCGCGCCAACCCCCCCCCCCCTTCTTCAAAAAACTGTTCTCAAAGTAAAAATTTATAATTTTTATATTTTATCAAAATAAACTATAATATGTACAGAAAAGTTTATTTTTTAATACCGTATGGTATCGTA
>JAPYZA010005938.1:0-17686 GCA_030522685.1 Eupelmus azureus | reverse complement strand
TGAGAAAAAAATTTAGTTATTTTGATCAGGCTTAATTGAATCAATTAAATTTTGGTTTAATCAATGAAACCTTAATTGAATCAATTACAGTTTTCTTGTGAGAAATAAATTTTTTTCTCAGTGTATGCATTGTGAAATTAATAAAATAAAAATAAAATAAACCATGATTTATGTCCTATATATACTGATAGGGTCTCCTTAACTTATACGTGCAGAAAACGAGAAAGTGAAGACGGTAATATTGCGCGGTCGAAATATAATCCTGAATTATGCAAGATTTTGATTAAGTGCAAGCTCATGCAGAGGAGGCTGCGTAGTTCTTCAAATGCAAATTTCGTTGACTTTTAACGGCGCAAAATTTCCTGAACATAAAACTTTATTTATTCAAGCATTTTTTAAGTAAAAATTGCAGAAAATTTTGATTTTAATGTACAACGGAAAAGATTCTAATAACCTTCTTTAGTATTATGTCGGAAACTGTCGTTTTGAATTATTTAAGTTTTTCAATTAAGTAAAAACTTTTTAGATTGTATTCTAATTTTACTCATTTTAACTAGACAATAAGAAATAGACGATTCTCAAAATTGCAGACAGTCAAGTACAAAATAAAATAAATAAAATTTTTAATTTAAAATTACGAAATTCGTTGCTTTCGATAAAAACATACTAGAGCTAGGACAACTAAAAGAATTTTATGATTTTTCTATGTTTTACAATTTTTATATTACAGAAAAATTTTGAGTTGAATTAAAAGAATTTTAATAAACGCGTCCAAACAACAAGGAATTTCATATTTCATGAATGACGCGTAAAAAAGGATGAGATTGTTGATTTGACCAATTTTGCCGAATTGAAACAGACAGGTATTTTACTTTGATTATAAAGTTATCGGCCAACTCTATACATTTTGCTTTATGAAAAAATAATGTGAAAAAATTGATAAAATTTTTCTTCTCGTATAATTCACTAAACTACGCAGTTAATATTTGTACTTTTTCATAATTAAATTTTTCCTTCTCTACGTACATATGCTATCTTTTTCAAGTAATACACTCTATATAATTACTATAGAATATTATGTCCAAACATTAATTCGAAGCCTAAGTATGACTAATTTATTCAAGCACTATTCTTAACTCCATTTATTTCACTTATCCATAATTAAATTTTTATGCAATCAATTAATACCAACTAAAAGTAAGCAATTTTTTCAATGTATAAATTTGTTTTTTTACTTCTAATAATATTTGAACTTTGCATATTTTTAAGATTTTCCTGCGCGAGGTTAATCAAAATTTTATTTACCGTCACTCATAATTCTACTCTCAAAAATCTAAAAAGTAAATCCAGATCAAAATTTACTCTTCATAAGGAGTATATTTTTTATTTTACTTCTTCTATGAAGTAAATTTTTTTATTTCCCAAAATTCATTCTTTATATAAAGTACATTTTAAAATACACACCTTAGGAAAAATCATTTCGCTAAGGAGTATATTTAGACATTAACATACTTCGTAACTTTTTGAGAGTAATCGCCATTCTTCATCAAGAAATGAATAAACGACTATCGGTATAATTGGATGTTGAATGGATCTAGATGTAACCGAGACGTGCCGCAGACTATTTTGCCAATCCCAGTCCCACTCAATTTCTCCTCAAGTCACTTCCATCAGATAGACTAATTTGAAAAGCTACAAACTGCATGCAATACGAAAACTCGAGATAGAACGAGTCGTGTGATAATAAACGCACGCAAAAGAAAACGTTACACACGCGCATCGCACATATACATTCTGAGCTTTCGAGCGAGACCAGGTGGGTTTGCAATCTCAGCGGAAATTCAAAAAGCGACGCGATCCCCCACGGACGCTCACAGAGTGAGCGAGAGAGAGAGAGAGAGAAAGAGAGCAGAGCGCGAAAACGCCGGCACCGATGTAATCAGCCTGGGAGAGCGCGCTGGCGCGCGCAAAGAGTTATAAAAGTGCGAATGCCCGCGCGCGATGAAAAGAACGAAATGGAAAGAGGGTGGAGGGAGAGGGGGGGGGGGGCAACTAAAGCGGTGGAGGGTGGCTCGAAGCGGTACCGGTGACGTGAATCGCGTGACTGTGCCGCCTAAGCCGCGGCGCGCATCGGTCGTTCGACTTCTTTCTCGCGCTTATCGCGCGGCTCGGCCTGATCTTCCCGCGGACGCCCTCTTATATTCTTCGACTTTTCTTAAACGTGTGGCTGTGTATGGTGGCGAGGGGGGGGGGGGGCGTTTATCTTGGGAATATTTATGCCGCCGGCACGCGTCTACGTCGTTCCCGGGCGTAACGGTCTTTTAACTCTCTTTCTCGATGTGCCCTTTTTATTCGGCCGGCGCACGCCACGCGGCCTGCTTTATTTATGTTGGTAAGACGCGAGCTTTAAGCGCTGGGCGCTTGTTTGTTTAAACATGATCGTTATGTGCTTTTGCCGTGAGAGAGGAATTTCCTTTGCAGGAGCGAGGTAAACGCTGCCATCTTGAATTGCCATTATTACCTGACGAAAGGGTACTTTTCAGCGGTGTGTCTTGCCGCGGCAATTGCTCAAGTAGTAACGTCAGGCTGGATAAGACTTGAGGTAACGGCGTTTTGCTGATCGGGACAGTCCTTGGAGACTACATTCCGATCGCTCTCTATTTTATACACATCTTCCCAAGTAGGTATAGACCATGCCGGATCGTGAAACTCCCTTATATATAGGCTTTTCCTTTAAAATGAGCCGATAAACTTTCGAATCTAAACGTCCCTTCCAGTACTCGCTCATCTTTATGCGAATGACAATTTTATCTCGCGATTTTATGACTTATGCATCAGCCTTTATAACAAAATCGATCACTCAACTGATTATTGCTTTATATGGAATTAAATTTTTAAATTGAACCGATGTCAATAGCAATTATTCTCTTTCTCTCGGACTCTTCCAGTGCCCTCCTCTTAATATTCTCTTTTTTAAATCGACTAAACTGGATTAAAAAAATTTTAAAGTTCTATTATTTAAACCTCATAAATAAATGAACGCGAATCATTTAGCGATGCATAATATAGCTCTACGAGTAGAGAAAATGTGAGTATTTAGAAAGTATAATTGTTACCTACTTATATCCTGTAATCCTTAAGAAAAAACTACTGTTATCTTTTATCTTGCAGGCAACGTCATCATTTTTTTTAAATTGACAAGCCAACTAGTGAAAGAGAGAAGACAAGAGAGACTAGAAGCTCATGTAAAGGCAGGTAGACGTTTCGGTAGAGCGAGCAAGAGAAAAAGCTCGATAGGCGTGGCTGGCATCTCCCCGTCGCCTACTTCGTCTTCTCCTGCCTATTAAACGCTCGTTCTCGTGGCCCTGTCAGGAATCATTAAGGCGCGCCGTTTTCCCTTCGACGTTTTATTGCCTCTACCTATAAGCTCGTGGCGTGGCCATCACGAGCAACAAGGATATAGCTACCGAGTCGCCCGGGCCGATTCAAAGCTTCTCCCCTATCCTAGCGTTCCGATCGCTCGAGGATGTCCGTACTAATATTATGTTTGCTCGATCGCTCCGCAGCTATGTACGCAATCGATCCGCTCGGATTAATTGTTACTGGCTTTTTTCACGCGCGCTTTTCAAATTCCTCCGAGCCAGACATCTATTTAAGGGCTTATTGATTAGACTAAATCAAGCAAACTATTTTTCAACTGTGAATAATTCAGGTGTTATTTTCAGTCATTTTCTTAGAGCGCTGTGGAAACCTTTTTTAAAGTATAAAATGAAAACTAAAAACGTGAGTTGTATTAAAAATAGGAAATATAAAAAAAAGCCTTAAAACATTACGAGAAATATGACAAGTTAAAAAATATATACAGATCGAAGAAAAAGCTCTCTTTCCTCTCGAGAACTTAAATATATTGGGAAAAAACATCTGCCTTAACGGCTTCGAAGAAATACAACCATTTAAAAAGATAGGCGAATCCGCGGCTATGTGGCGTCCGCCGCGTGTTCTTATTACTCGGCATTTTTCACGATAAAGCGGTAAATCACGGGGATATATAACGACTCTTTCAGCGCACGGCTGGAAGGAGGCAAGTGGGCAGGAGGGGTGGGGGCGAGGGTGGAAAGAGGCTTACTTGGCGCGTATTGCGGATTCTGCGCGCGGGGAGGTAATCTTGTGCAACTCTTTTTCACAACTGACCGCCCCCGCCGCGCCGCGTCCTCGCGGCGAAAACCAACAATTTTTATATGCTCGTAAAGCGGGAGTCGCTAGCGCACGGTTATTATCCGTCCGTGACACGGAAGCAGTTAACACAATCGTGCGCGCGCTCGCGCTCACTCGCCGACTTTTCATCTGCAGACGCATTTTTACAGGAAACGACGTATAAAACAGAGAGAGAGCGAGAGAGCGAGGGATGGGGGCGAAATAAAAGGGAGAAAAAAATAAAAAGAAATGCTAGAAACCGGGCGAGAAGTAAAAAATTTTTAGCTGAAAGTACGAAATTTTCGACATGCTTGTTCGCTTATACTAATTGCAAGTGCCTCCACTGTATATATGCGTATGTATATGCGTGTGCCTGCGTGTACAGAGCGTATATAGCGCCCGACGAAAATTACTCGCCATGACCCGAATTGAAAATTCACGATAAACCAGTAGCCCGCTCCGCTTTGTACTAAGTACACGCTTCGTACAATTATCTTAATGGTATATCATTTGGTGAAATATTCAAATCGAGTGTCCCCCGCGCACTAATCGATAAGTTTATTTTTCGAGTGTGTATGTACGTGCGCGTGCGTCTGTACACGTGCTCGTCCATGAATAACTCGACAGATAGCGAGAGGGAGAGACAGAAAAGGAATCCTGATGATTCCGCATTATAAGCGCCGTCTTCGAGAATCTAGAGCAGCCTTATTCGGAGAAAATAACGTTGGCCGTCGCTCTGTAAATGAGGCTGTCAGGATCGAGAACCGAGAGAATAACCGCCGGAGAGATGCATTGTTTTTTCAATTACGTAAATGTGGGCGTGCGCGCGCGCGCGCTTTAATAAATCGTTTAAGATTCCGATTTACTTTTATATTAACTTAGCGGTTATATATAGTTGTGGCTGCAATTTACAGGGGCATTATTTCGCGACGGCGGGGGATCTTTTTGACGATTCAAATCACGTATCTCGACGAGAAATCTCATTTAAATATGTCATCAAAAATGGCAATGTTTGACTCAATTGTCTCTTACTACTTAAATGAAAACAATTTTTTTTTATTTATTTTACTAATCACAATAATACAATTCAATGCAGTAAGATAAATAATCGCTTGTATAATGGCTTGAATAATTGTTTATAACTACAAGTAGACATTAATTATAGTGAATATTAATAACTAGATAGACTTAGCAATAAATCATTAGCGATCTGGTTTGACATGCGGAGAGTAAAGAACGTTTTAATCGATATAAAAGATAAATAATGATAAATTAATTTTATTGACGTAAATATTATTTATGAATTATTAAAGCTTCAATTATTGTTTACATGCTAATGATTTAGCTTCCAATTGCTAATTATTATCGCTTTATTAAGTAGTAATAATATGAAATAGAGTGATTATTTTTTAAATAATCCCTATCACAAGTGATTAATTAAACTCATGCTTTATTAGCTTGATAGACAAGCTTGTTAGACTTAACAACGCACTTGATTAGTTTGCACGAAATTATTTAGGTCAATTATGAACTATCAAAAAAGTGATAGTAAACTTCGTAAACAACAATATTTATTTTTAACAAATAACGATATTTAATTCTGCTTATTAGTAAATTATTATAATGATCTGTTTTTAAATGAATTTTTAATTTAAACCTTAATCAATACAATGTAAAACAATAACAAAATCATTTGTGTATTTGTTAAAAATCTACAAGGGATAAGACACTGTTTGCAAGTTAATACTCGAGTTCAGTGTGTTCATAGAGTACGATCAATGATTAAGTTGTCAGGGTCGTAAACTCGGTGAAGCTATTTTCTTATCTCGTCGCATACACTGTCCTTCCGCTCTGGTGCTTTCCGAATCCATTCCTAATCTAAATTGTACAGTTCACATCAATTATTTAAAAGCAAAAAGGAAACGATTAAATAATAAATCATCTCGATATAACTCTAAACTAGGAATAGGTAAAATACACGATGATGGCACGTGAAAAGAACATAGTTAAAACAAATCAGCCAACAACAGGCCTATCTTAGTAATCTACCCTCGCGCGTGCACGCAAAGTAGCGTCCTCTCCTTCAGTCGATTAATTCGACTCCCTCTCTTTCTCTGCCTGCATCGTCACGATCGTCGCACCAGCCCAATAGCAGAATCTTTTCCCAGCAAAAAAAGTAAGCTTTAATGGGACGTATACGCGCAGGAGGATGGAAAAGGTGTCGAAAGAGCAGCCGATCGATAGCGACGATTAACCGAGCCTGCGAGCGCGCATCTAGATTTCGAGTATCCAGCTGCCGGAATCCCTGGAGAAGCTAGCTAGAAGAGCTGTCCTCGAGCTTAGAGTTGCCGGCAAGTAGTTGGCCGTTGGGCCAAAGGCAGCTCGCGCTGCGAAAGTTTGAGTACGGTCAGGTGTCGAGCTTCTGTGCCGGCCAACTTTAGGGCTCAGAGGTAAAAGCATCGATTAGTCGCTCGATATACCAGATCGCCCAAAACATCCGCAGCGCTATAATCTGAAATATTTTGGTTTCTAATCTATACAATTGTTTAGTCGCACCTACAACTGCCGATCGCACGAGCAATAAAGCTCTCTAGGTTCGCGCTTTCTCCTAGTTGCTCTCGAGAAGCGGTGACGATGAGCCGGCTGCAAGTCGCGCTAAGCGCTCGCGAAGGATGGCTCCTTGGCAGGCAGCTGCCTCGGTAAGAAAAGGCACCGGAGACTGGAGAGCTCGGGGAAGAAAATTCAACAGATCGATTTCTAGTCCGCGGGCTGTTAGAACTTTAACTAGAGCGTGTATAAACTCAGCTCACGCAGTCGTCAAGCCGCGCGCGCTGCGCTGCTCCGCACTATGAATAAAAGATGCCACTTTTAAAGCCGTCGGGCCTTCTCTTCTCTCTTTCTTGCTGCGGGATTCGCGGCGGGCCGCGCCGAAAAGCGCTTAGGGCGCGAGCTATCACGCGAGACTCGAGCTCTATATTTTTCCGCGCTTCGTTTGACTCCTCCGTCGTCGTCGCGGGGCCGGCTCGCTTCAAAGGCTGCCGCAGTCGGCCGCGAGCTGTTCTACAGCCCCGCGGCTGCGCAATTTCATGCTCGATGCGTTTTCCCAGTGTTTTCGAGTGCTCTCCGAGCGCGCCGGCTCACCGGCTTATTCTAAACTTGGCTATCCTCCTGCTTTGCTTTTTCTCCTGCTTCTTCTATTGGCTGGGGCGTTATTTTGTTTTTCTTCGGCTTCGTTAAGAGAATCTTGAATGAATGTATTTACGCTATTCCTTCAATTGTCAAGCTCGTTCTTTTATTCGAGTAACAGAAAGTTTCCGCTGTTTATTGTACGGAAAGCTTTAAATATGAACAGCTGTCCATTGTAAAAGTTAAGTAAACGCCTTTTATCAGAATTATGACACAAGACAATAAATAACCCAATTTATTTATATTTCAAGACTGTGACAAAAAAAAAAAAAAAAAAACAAAGAAAAAGAGAAGTTGACGATCGCAGCGATTCTTATCCCTGAAAGTCGTAATCCCAGCAAAACTTGACACGCAGCCGGCAATTGTAATTCCCCGCGATGCGCGAAAAATTCGCGCGCGAAGAAAGCCGGCCGGCTGCACTCGGCGCTGCAGCGCGCCGTTTACGGCTGCCTCGCTCGCGACATCGGTATGCAGCCAGGCACTTTTGAAACAAGCGTGCACGCTCGCTTGGCGCACGTACAAAAGTTTTAGGGCCGGCTGAAAGAGAGAGAGAGAGAAAGCCGCCCTCGCGTATTACGAAGCTGCTAGCGGGCAGATTTCTTGCTGCGGCGTACACACGAGCAGAGAGACAGAGACGGAGAAAGAGAGAGAGAGGAGAGGTATGAGAGAGAAGCGCGAGGAGTCATCTCGCGGGAATACAAGTGTTCAATGCTCGCTTTGCTTAACTTTTCGAAAGCAGCGGGGAATGCAAAGTTGAGTCGCGCACACACCTGCGGCCCGAATGGCTTTTCAGATCTCATTTGTTTTCTCCCGCTCCCCAGTGACCGGAGGGGGATCCGGAAAAAAACGCCTGTTTCGAGGAGGCCGCGCCGGGTATAAGGAGGAAAGAATCGTGCCGTATGCACGTGAGCGCGATCGGCTCGCGCGCCAACTTTGAGCGATATGTGCGGGAATTTTTCAACGGAGCCAGCCGTATACCAGGGCAGAGAGAAAACTAAGCGTGAATCGTTCCCGCGAGGATCTTCTGAACGGGCTCTTATAGCCTTTTTGTTGGCTTTTCCTTTTCCCTTTTTTCCCGCCTCTTCCCGCCGACTTCTTTTCGCTTTGCTCCGCGAGCTTTGTTTCCATTCCTATTCTCGGGGGGGCTCCCGCCCAGCACGCGAGCTTGCCTTATGATCGTTCGCTGATAGCGACTTATTAATTCAAATCTCCGGGCCTCTTACGAGCTGCTATCAAATTGTTTTTCCAAACGATTCGTCGGGATTTACACTGACAATTTGTTTTTTGTTTTGATGCTCGGCTTTTCTTCAGTTCTGAATTTCAAACTTTTTATTGGGATCTTCGCTAAAGTGCTGTTGATTGTAAAAAAGTGTCGCCAATAAACTTTTCAAGGACCTGGAGTAATCTTCTCTGATATGCATTTACTTTTTGTTGCGGATAAAAACACGCCTTTTTGTATAAAATAAAGTCGAGGTTTTCTAACAAAAATGTATAAGTGTACACATCGTGTGCGATCCATTTGAATTAGTTTTAAAAGCCACAGAAATAGAACTTGAATATATAAAATAAATTGCTAGAAAAAGTTTAGCGAAATTTAAATATAAATTATTTCAGCGATAAAAGTTCTTTAAAATACTAAACTCAAATTTCATAATACATTTCCATATTACGCCGCCATGTGCCAAAGCAATTATAATAAAAAAAGAATCGAAATAAAATGAAATTCGGACGAAACTCAGCGCGGCTCGCGAGCCTGTAAAAAGAACAATGCTAATTCAAGTTCCGATAAGTCATAAAACAAGTGTAACTCGCCGTGCGGCAACGATAGAGCGCCGCTCGCGGCCGGCGGCAACTATACCAGTAAATTACAAGTTCATTCATTCATTCACGTCCGCGATCCGCTGCGAGCGCCGGCACACGCTTTCAAGTGGCGTACACTAGTGGCTTCATTACACAGCCGCGCGCGTGGCACTGCCATTACTCGCAAGCTCGCGCGCGCGGGCCCAGCGTTTGATAACCGACCGTTAAGGAACCGATTGCACAATTAACTTTACTCTCGGTTCCGGCCTCTTGCCTCAATCTCGCCCCTTTACTAAACAGCGGACTCTTGGCTTTTCAAATGGAGAGCTTGTACCTATTGAGAAATAACGCTTCAAGATGCTTAGGAACTTTTAATTAAGCTTTACAGGGTATTGTATTGGAAGGGAGTATGCGGATTTTTCGAAGGTTTTAAACAAAACTTTGTATTTTTTTATGTGTTTAATGTACTGGTACTTGTAGATTGGGAGACCGTCCGTCCAATCCACAAACAATACTTTTATTCTTTGTCTGATATTTTTTGAAAAATTAAACAGGCTTTCGTTAGAGTCTAACTAGTTTGCCTTGTTACTAATACAATTGTGTCAGTAGCGAGATAAGAATGATAATGAAGGCTCAACTTTTTAAAATTTTTCTAGGGTATAAAAAAGAAAATAGTTTTGTTGCATTAGTTTTAAAGTTCAGTATTTTTATCAACACGAAATAGTTGTCTAATGCAGTCACCGTAAAATCACGACAGGACGAGTTAGACTTTGTTAGAGTCACCGGACGAGCTCTTAACTAGTCAGAAACGAGCAGTTGATTCGAGAGACAAGCCGTGCATACGTAAACAGACGTGATGAAAGTAACAACAGCCAGAACCGAGTTGGTAACGACGGCTAAGACGGCTAACAGACGAGATAATAATAGCTATTGCAGTTGTTCTCGTTTTATTTTTGACAAAAAGTCTAGTTTTTCTCAACCAAGATTCAGAAGTAAAAACAAAAAATAATAAGTTTTCAATATCCTCACACTTACAAATGTAAATAAAAAAGCGTTAGCCCTGGAAAGTAAAAATAAATTAAGCTATATAGCTTCTACGCGAAGCGCAAACTTTAATTTCACTACTTCTTTCTATCCAAGATTATATCTCCCAGCCCGAACGTCAGTACCTTCCATAAAAGCCGAACACAATTGAATTAAACATTTCTTAAAGTCCAAGATAGAATCCTCGCTCTTCCCCCTCCCGTAAGTCATTTAACCTTTCTCCAAGTGATGCGGTAGTAAGTTTATTTTAAATCGCTCCTCTACTCGCGCGTCCCTCATTTGGAATTCCGCTTCTTCTCGCGGGGTAACCGCGCTCGCGGCTCCCCTATTCTCGAGGCGAAGGCGATATTTATTTTTCTTATCCCCCCCCCCCACCCCCGCCTCCTCTCCTCTACCCCGCCGGCAACTCTCGGCTCTTAAGGTACGTATCCACCTGGGCGTGACTCCATTAGGAATCGCGACGCCGTCCGGGTTGCCCCGACCAACCTCGACCCCCTGAAAGCTCCGCTCTCTCTCTCTTTCTCGGCTGCGCGCACCGAATCTAATGTATTTTAATAGCGTTCTTTAAAACCTTATGGGATTATACCCTCCTACTTCTTCTTTTTTCTCCTTTTGTCGTAGCCCGCTCCTCTTTTTTGCGGGCTCTACTTTCAGAGAGCATTAGTCGAAAATCTTGGCTTTCGAATGGCACCGAGGCGCCGCGTTTAGAGTGAGCTCTCGTCCCATATAAATGAGCCCTTCTAATAACCCGAGCATCAAGTTGACGTATAGAAAGGGGAGAGCGCGCGCAGTAATTTTCCCCGTCTTTATGTCGGCCCGTAAAAGAATTATAGACAATATGAGATCGGACACAAGCGGCGTAAAACGTTCGCGTCCTTGAAATCCATATTGCTTATGTTTGTGCGCGGCTGCTTTATGTACGAGCGAGTAAATTAAGTTTTAATTCGATTAACATTCAGCTGACCTTCGCCGTAAAGGGATGCGACTTTAGTGTTTATATACCCCGTGACTATATACCGTTCAGCAATTGATTCTCGTTATTCAGTTAAGTATCTAGCTTTTCCGTACGCAAGTAGTATAGATTTCGAAAGTATAAGTGGAAGCCACATTTTCCGTGAATGATTAGCCGCGCGTGGCGCGATGAATACACAAATAAGGCCGATATCAAGTCATCGATGAATAATTCGTTTTTTGCCCCGCCATTGCACAAGAAACGGCAACGAAGAGGGAGAGCAGAGCCGCAGAAAAAGAAGAAGAAGGATAGAATTCGCGCTGGAGCTCGAATGATTTAGCCCCGCCCAGGGGGTTAGATCCGCAATTTCGTTTGAAACCGCCGCCGCCGCCGCCGCCGCAGTTGCAGCCGTTTAAAGAATTGCACTACGCGCAGTCGCGCGCCCGTTTACTTATCTTGATGGCTTCCTTACCTCCCAGCCATAGCTTGCGCGCTAGCCTGCGAGAAACAGAAATGCTTCACGTGCATAAACGAATTGTCCCTACTTTTTCTCCCCCGACGATTTTCATTGAGCCTCCTTGGTCGCGAGCTCTACTCTTGTAGCTCGCCAACTTTCATTCAATTTTCCTTGTTGTTATGCGACTTCTTGTAGGGTTACTTACATTTCGAGCGACATTTTTTCGGTGGATCGCTGAATAAAAGATGTCTGCAATATTGTAGTTCCAATTTCAGAGAGCGCTGGTTTTGGGGAAAAAAAAAAGATTCTAAGTGACGCAAAATTATTTATCGTGCTCTCGAGTACTTGCAGCGCAACGAGACAAAAGTTCCATTCGTAGCTGCGACATACACATTTTACGGATTGTAAATGGTCCAATCATTCGCTAAAGTACTGCTCATGCCGGCTGGTACCATTCTGCTCTTCGTTCTTTTCTATTTTTAGGGCCGCGCGCGAGGGAGAGGTAGGCTTTAGGCCGCACGGAAAGAGCTGAAAATTACATCCCATTCATGCTGACATTTGAGCGGGGGGAACGCATTTTAACTCTCTTTGTCGCGGACAATGGGTCAATGTGTACATTTGCGTAATTGACGAGAAAGATTGAAGCAACAAAAAAAAAAAAAAAAGAATGGCGTACTTCACTTGCTTTGTTTTTACGGCGAAAAATTAAAATTGTACTAAAATCATTTTACTCTTGGAGCGTCAAGTCAAGTGATACGCTTTTTGCCTAAAATGTTTGTAGGAGGAGAACTTTTGGCGCGGTGTGTACGCTTCAAGTTCTCCTAGTAGACTCTGCTAGGCAAGCGAAACCCAAAAGCTTATTATTTAAGGCAAATAATTCTCTTATGTATATTTAATAGCTTTCGTATCCTGTAAAGTTAAGGACTTGCATGCGTAACGCGCCATAAACGCAAACAAAATTTAATTCAGCGGTGCAAACGTTCTCCTAGCAAAACTCAACATTTCTCTATCTATCCTTTGGCTTTGCTATAACATTATTTATCATTACTCTCCGTAGCTCCAGCTCTAGCGATAAAATTCTTTCTCTCAGTCATCGCATTCCAATAACTCATCTGTACACACCTGCGCGAAAGCCGGAAAATATTTTAATCCTAGGGATCGCTACGCAATGGGCGCGACATTCAACAACTGGAAAACTCGTGAAAGAGAATGGGCAGCCACTCATAAGTCGAATGTAAACGACTAACTTTTTTCTCTTTTGGGGGAAAAAAAAATTGATCCCGGCGCGATAGACAGGCTGTTCATTCGAGAGTGGGAGGTGGGGGGGCGGCCGGGCTTAAACTCTATTTTCCTCCTCGGGCTGACGCTTCTCGTCACGGTGTATATTCCGAAAGTCATGTCGTATCAGTGGAGAGAGCGCGCGAGGCTTTCGAGGGTTTTATCCCGTTTTCAGGTTGTGTGTGAACGCCGATCCATAATTTACACTATGCCAATAGCGCCTGCACTGTGTATACTATCTTTGGATCAGGTACTCGATTTTACTCTCGTTTTTTTCAGACTGACGATTTTTGTATTCAAGTAATATTATTATTATCTTGTATTTTCTTTTCCGTTAAGCCTTTCAAATTTTCTAACGTATAGCTTCTTCTCTCTCCATTTTGCAGGACTTTACAACGACATCGTTTGTTCGAGGTAGAGTGTATTGTAAATCTCAAGCATAAACATTTGACCTCTAACATTAATCAGTCAAGTACTTTAGCTTAAGGGCGTCGAAGCTATATTTGCCCTACCTTACCGATAAAGATAAAGTTACTGTCGGAAATTTCGTATCCAATTATGTGATTTCACCATTTATTGCGGCCATTTTACTGTACATTGCGAATTTGAAAATTTCACTCGAGACGAAGAACCATTCCTCCTTTCTGAAAGTACCCATTTGAAAAAATGATTTTTTGACATTTTTTTTTTTACTTTAGTCTTCAGTAAAATGGAACTATAACTTATGGGTTTCTCGAGTATTCTTTGAATTTGAGACAAACACTTTATCGAATGTTCCATCAATCTCGCTTTACGATTCGAGTAACATTTGATAACTATTTGTAATCTTTACCTTCTTCAGCATATGACAATTCGTAAAAGTACCTATTGTGTGAAATTTGAGTGCAGAGCAGTCGAACGGTTATGGAAAATCCATTATTAAAAAATTCCTGCCAATAACCTGTCAATTTGCTTCCGTAATTCGAGAAAAGTGTGTGTACACTCAGCTGAGACTCGTGAGGCAGGCTTGCTTCAATATTCGACACCTAGGATATATTTACTTTTCTTATTATTTTTTCAGTGCTCAGGCAAGTACAATAAATATAACTTTAGGGATATTAGATAACTTCAAGATTAAATTTTTTTTCAGTAGATTCATTTTAAATATAAATTTATAATAAGTATAAAAAATAATTGAACACCAATTGTTTGAAAACTTTTTTCGCATAAATTTTGTTAATTTCTATAAATAATTATTTGTTTGCGAGAAATGACAAACAATCTCATTCGAGTGCCTTGCGGTGTCGCTTAAATATTTTATGTGCGTCGATCTGCTGAGCTTGAAGCGGCTATATGGGCGGTGTGGGAACGAACAGCGGGGGCGTCACTCAGTCTGAGCGGTAAACTAAGGCAATAATAATAATCACAGACCAGCTTAAATACATTAGCGATATTCATAAATGGATGCTCCAGGGTGTTTAGATGACTGACAGAAATTGTATGTCCTTCTCGAATACAGTCACTAACCTTGGTGTTGTTCTAGACAAGATGCTACAGTGGAAGCATTTGTTGGTACAACATTGAAGCTCTACGCAAAAGACTTATCATAGCTCTCCTATTTTCCTATTTCGACTGTTTTGTTCAGTGATATGGTTTGGTATGACATTGTAATAGAGCCGGAGACTGCATGTATTTCAGATTTTTTGTATGAGGTACATATACGATGTCTATAGAGATGATCGCATAATGCCATACTGAAAGATCTGAGTAATAGTTTTTTTTTTTAATTTAGTGCTTATATCATAGGTAAGGTAGCTCTCAAAATATCGTTATATTTAATAAGTAAGTCAAGAATAAAAGTACGAAATAAATAAAGGAGTTTCAATTCTAAAAAACGCCACTATGAATCAGAGATTTAATACATGACGTGCTTTCTTGATACAAGCACCATCAATAGGAGTAGAGCTAACATTAATCTACAAGGAGAAAATGATTTACTAAGAATTACTGTATTACATTCAAAATTTTTCTAAAGCTACAGCACAACATTTTGAGATCTAAGGTGATTTATTAATTTTCTGCAGTGCTAGATAAATTTTTATATAGTTATCTAACTATCAGCCTCAAAAACTGCTTGAATAAACAATAGGTATGAAACCAATTTTTTCATACCTTTACGCGTTATATCAAAGCCAGATTATTCTACGCAGAATTTAATTAGAGATACGTTAACTAATTCACGAGTCGTAATTGGATATGTATACACAGAGACAGACGCGCATATACACTGATGATTGGATTGAAAAATATTTTTTGATTCTGAGTTTATTTTAGAGTTCCACGTCTATGGACGGTCGCGCTGCGCCATACGCGACCCGGTAATACTTTCCGCTTTTCGAGTGCATCGCGTTTTTTCACCAAATCAACGTTCATAAAAAATGCAACTCGCGATTTTCAAGCGACGATGAAAAGTCATTTAAAAAATTCAAGTTTTTTTCTCCGAGCGTGAGCGGCAAAAGCAACTATTACAAATAAAAAAAAATGGAAAAACTCGCCGACACATATGTACATACGAAAAAAAAAACAAGAAAAAGGCACGAATGGTACGTGAAAGAGAAAGAGAGTAAGTGAGAGAGAGAGGGGGGGGGGGAGCATCCCATTTTCATCATCAAAGGCAACTACCGCGTTTTTGGAATTTATAGGAAGAGAAGGCGCATGATTTTCCATCTTTTACTCTCCCGACTGAAGCGCCTCTGGTATGAACGAGATTAGAAGCTTACGCTCGACGAAGCGTATCGTTAAGTCTTCGTATTTCTAGGCGGTAATGCGAGCACCCATCGTGCGACGACAACGGGATTCAACACACACATATACACGCAGAGGGAGAAAGAGAGGGACAGGAAAAGAGATGGAGAATAGGAAGAAAAGAGGAAAAAAGAGAGAGAGGGAGAGAATTTCGCGTTTAAGAATCTAAAGCGAAGGAGCGCTCATTTGACTGTTCGGAGCTGAGTCACATCAAAAGGGAGCAGCGCGCGCGTCAGCTCAGTTATAATACACGCAGCCGGAGAAAAAGAGAAGAGCGAAAGATCGTGCGTTTGCCGAAGAAAAACAGTGAGCCGTCGTCGCTCCGGATATGACAGAAGGGGTCGGGGGCATCTTCCGTCGCGAGGAAATTTCAGCTACCTCAGCATTTCCGCGAGGCACAGATAACGACTTCATTACGCCGGATCTCATCAGATATAAATGACATATTTGATTCGGCGGCAGCTATCGCCACTTGAAATTCCCTTCCGAGAACCGATGGAGCATCTTCGTTCTTTAGAGTCTTTTGCGTCTCGTTTGCCGCCTGGTCGAGATAATGAGAGAGTGGGAGAGAGAGAGCGTGACTTTTGCACGGACGCAAAAAGTGCTTTTTCTTCTCGGCGATGATAAAAAGGAGACGCACACCGCGAGCAGTGCCAGCGATTATATGGGCGTCAGCTTTGTCGGCGCACAGTACCTTCCACAGCCGCCTTGTATATATGTCACAAAGAAGAGCCGGATAATGGACGCGTTCGCTTCCTTTTCGAATAGGTCGAGCGAAGTTGCTCCCCGTTCGATGTGAATCTTGGAGTCCGTGCTTTTTTCTAAGCCTGGTAATCTTAATAGACGTTGACTCAATAGACGCTTGAGCTTTGTGACTTTGAAAGACACGTGGCTATTTTTGTTGTGAAGAGGGTTTAAATAAACTTTTCTAACGGAAATAATGCAAGAACATTTTTTTATTGTATTTTATTCACCGCTGCAATTGGAATTCTATGTCTTTTAGGCTTGGAGACACAACTTATGCGTTTGAGCGTTAGATGAATGGTATACTCAGAAATAGGTCATTCGCATACGTCTACCTCGACCACGTTCTCATTGTCTTTAGCACCCCAAAAAAACATCGCTTACACATCCAAGAAATTTTCAAGCTCCTCCTCAAAATCTAGTTGACACTCAACCTTGGGAAATGTCAGTTTTCCTGAAGCGAAGTTACCTTCCCAGGTTACGTGGTTACTCCTAGCCTAACACCTGACAGAGTATCAGTCAACGTCAATTATTTAAGATTTCCAACAATTTTGGAACTGCAAACGCTTCATCAAGATCTTTAGTTTAGTACCTACTACGTATATTTTCAATTCTCAATGCGCTATTTGACGAAAACCGTCCAATTTCAAGTAACAGCTGCAGTGGGCACCTTACAACCGCGCTGCTGAAAATATTTCTAATAATTTGAGTTATTTTCATATGTTATATTGCCTTTACATCTTCTTTATTACTTTAATGCCACTCTTTTTTAAACATAATTTTGTTGTATTAAGACACACGAGTGTATTTTGTGGCGTTAACTTTCGCAGCATCAGGTATTACACAAATTTTTCTGAAAAAAATACTGTAGTAGCTACTAAAATCTGCTAACCAATACATAAAATTTATTAAAAGCTGTTGAATTTATTAAACTATGTATTACAATTTTTGTATACTTATTCGTATCATGTTTTTTAAAATTGTAAAAAATATTATTTTTAGCAGCCTGTGATAAGATTATCCATAATTATAGTAATTGAAATGGAATAACTGAATTAATCGAAATTTTAATTATTTCTTTGAATAGATTACATTTATATATGTTTAAGTATATTTTGCAAGTAAAAATAAAAATTTTTAATTTCATTTAACATTTTGCTTCCTCATAGAGGAAGCTTTGTAATAGTAAAATTTTGAGTTTCGTCAAATCGCTTTAGAAACATGTTTAGAAGTGTTAGAAGTTCAAA
>JAPYZA010005937.1:0-22439 GCA_030522685.1 Eupelmus azureus | reverse complement strand
TTCATTGTAATTGGATCTTATGAATAAAGATGAGCTTGTGCAGACTGAAAAAAATGTCGGATTAAATTTTAATTCTGATTTTTATGATACAGTTTATTATTATGACAATAAAGTGTTCGAACATATTTATTAGTATTGTTATATTATTTTTAAATGCCTTATGAATATTTACTGGTCTATCTAAGATATCTTTAGAGTACCGAGATTATAAAATGCATTCTTAGTGGAAATAATCATCTGATTAATAGCTAACATGATAAATCACTTAATAAATGACATTAAAAATCTCGTGAAAATAATAAGAATATTCCAAAAAATAATTACATATCAATTATTCACCAACACTTTATTAACAAAACAAAACGTCAACCTAAGTCAGACGTCGAGCCTGCTCCAAGACCAGGCGGGCAACGAGGCCCTCCAGGACATCAACCTCGAGGAGCGCTTCTCCTCCCAGCACACCGTCAACCCCGACCTCCAGGCCCTCGTCAACTCGCCCCTGCCAGACTCGCTCGCCGAGTTCAGCACCTACGGAGCCAACTACAACGACGGCTCGCACACTCTGCCCAGCCAGTCACCTCTCCCCTCGCCGCTCACCCGACACGACAGCCCGAGCTTCACCTACCCAACACCACCAGCCAGTCAAGAAGGCCTGCTCAGCGGCAGCCTGCCCCTGCTCAGCCCCCAGGAGGACAGCGACGCCGTGCACTCCGTCTCCTCGCCCCTCTCAGCCGCCTTCTACAGCACCAGCATGTCCTCGGCCGCGGCGATCGAGGAGGCCCTCAGCGAGGTCCTGCCCGACGAGGCCGACGCCGACGGCGCCGATCTCTACGGCTCCGGCTGCCCCAACCCCCACTCGCCCCTGCCGAGCCCGCTCTCGGCCACGCCGGCGCCCTCGCCGCTCTCCTCGCTGCCGCCCTCCTCGGTCTCCTCGCCCGGGCCCGGCAGCTTCACCACCTCCAGCTTCCCCATGTCGCCCCACCACACGCTCCAGAACCAGATGATGCCCAACTCCGAGGACCCGCTGCTCTCCTCCAGCCCCAAGGACTTCGGGGCCGGCAGGCGCAAGTTCGAGTTCCAGTCGTACAAGCTCATCACCAATCAGAATCTCGTGGACTTTGGCCTGGGCAACGGCAGCGTCGCCGGCATCGTCGTCGACAACAACGGCGAGTTCAAGCTCATCCAGACGGCCGGACTGCAGAAGGCGAACGTCTACGTGCAGGCGGGAGCTCTGAGTCCAGCGCTGGCTTTCAGGAAGGAGATATGCCTGACCGGGCCGAAGCTGGAGCAGGGCAACGTCAACGTCAACGTCAACTTGGTCAACGGCCAGGGGATGAATCTGCCGAACCACGTTTACCAGCAGGCGCAGGTCCATCAGGTAGGTTCGACCGATTACGCTCGCTGATTCATTTTCGAAAGTCTTGATTACAAAATATAAGCTCATTCTTAAATCACCATGGTATATTCACTAAACCTACATTTTTTCTACTGCTAATTAAGATTTTCAACGAACCAATCCGGTTTCCTCTTTACCATGACAATCGATCGCAAAATACGTAAATATCTTAATTACAATCCAGCAAAAGCAGTGACCAAAATACTATTATTAAAAACTTCGACAGGCCATAAACCCGGCGAAGTTCCTCATCCAGACGAACCAAGCCGGCAAGCCCAACCTCAAGCACAAGGCGACCAACGGCCTGCCCGTGCCCGTCGACCAGATCAAGGAGGAGGAGTCTCTGGACGAGGACGTCTTCCTCAGTCCCAGCAGCGTGCCGATGGCCTCCTCAGGCAGTCCAGCGCGCTGCCACAAGAAGCGGCCGCGCCTCGACGGGCCGGCCCTTGGACAGCACAACGGCGGCGGTTCCTCGGGCATAAACGGCTCGCACTCGTACCCGTCGAGGCTGCGCCGAGCTTGCGATCGGCACTGGGACAGCAGCTACACGCCGCCGCCGATACTCGACCCGTCGAGGCCGGGGCCCGGACTCTACGCCAGGCTGCACCAGAACGAGCGGGATTCCGCGGAATTTAGCTCTGATGACTCGCAGGGTAATGACGGACCGCCGCCGAGGATTAATATTGGCACGAGGTACCAGGCGACGATACCGCAGTTCGTTGAGGCGGAGGTGGACAGGCTGGCAGCGGACCCGGAGACGGATCATTTGCTTTGGGACCCTGGCATCGATAGTGCCCTCACCGAAACTGAACGTTAGTTACATTTTTATTGCATGCGTTACATTTTATTTATAAATATAAGTATTGCAATAGAGTGCTAACGCACAAATAACGTTTTACAGTGGAGATGTATCTGCAATTTGCCTGCTGTGCTGCTGTCCCTGGCGGTGGAAGAAACAAAGAGTATGCCCTTCACCTTTTACACATGTGCAGGGGCAATATTCGCGTAAGTAAATAGGAAAGAACATTTTTACGAGAAAAACCAGCACTTTTATAAATCCTTGAATTATTTCTCTCTCATCCAGGAGGCAATGCTAAAACTGATGCGGCCAACTTCGGCCCTAGCGTCGGAGCATCCGTACCTACGCTACGAGTGCCACGAGTCAGAGCGCTGGACGTCCCACGAGATGGACGCGTTCTACCAGGGCCTGCTCAAGTACAACAAGGACTTTTCGGCGATAGCGCGCGACATCGGCAGCAAAAACAGCCGGCAGTGCGTGCAGTTCTACTATCTCTGGAAGCGGCTCTGTCCCGACGAGTACAAGAGGCTGCGGCTGCGCTACGGCAAGCCGAAGGTCAAGCCCGAGCTTAACGGCTACGGCAGCAGGGACAGCAAGGACACGAGGGAGCTGCAGGAGGCGATCGCATCGGTCACGGAGCTGGACTTCAGCGAAGGAAAGTCCATTCTCCATCGGACTCTGGTAAGAAACTTTTGCGTTTTGGAAGATGCGACGGTTGAAAATTGAAAATATTTTTGAGGAGCTTTTTATTTTATTGTGAGAGCGTACTTTTTTTGTTTTGACTGACTTTTGCGATTTCTTCAGATGCAGACGACGAATGAAAGAGAGAACTCTGCCACTCTGACAACGAGCGACGGTGAATTGCGACTTTTCGCTTATGATTGTCAAGATGTAAGTACGCTAATTATGAAAGCTCAATCATCAATTGCGCGTTTGACAGTAGTGTCAGAATATATAAAGAAAACATAAAAAGATGAATCATCGAATCTTTAAATAATTTTTGCATAGAAGATATTTGTTACTTGATTATATATAACGAACAGAATAGCGAAGACGAGACTTGAAATTAAAAATAAATATCAGAGTTTACGCACTATAATAATAACACTGAGCTTATACATCTAACCAAGCCGTTGACGTTTCTATTAAGTGTCGCATGTATATAAAACTATAATCATTGTGGTACTATCAGTCCTTTTGTAATACGCTTTATATTGTCACTTTGAACTAACTGTCTCCTCCCTCCTCTATATGCATAAATTTTATTTACTCATTTTTAATTTGTATTATGTATTATTTTTCGTTAAAGTAATGAGCCTTGGCATTGTATACTTAATACCATTACCATAACCATTATTATTATTATTTTCGTTGACGATCATTAACCCATCGACAAGGGGCAGTTGTTCCAAAATCAAAAGGAACGGCGAAAAAAGAAAAAAAAATAAGAGTAAGAAAGAGAGAGAGAAGCAAAAAAGAAAGAGAAACGAAACGAAGAAAGGTTTGTGTTGTGTTTGTTGTTTATTTTTGCTTTGTGTTTTCTTTGTGTTATCCAGAGCTTTAGCGGGAGCGTAACAGTAACGATGCCGGCCGGGAGCTGTGCCCGAATAGGCCGCGCACAGGCGGCCCCCAGCTGCCACGCCGGCAATCCTGCCGGTGGGGCTGCTGCTGCCGCCGCCAGCGGCTTAGCCACAGTCGACCACACCAACTCACAAACTCACACTAGTACCGAGCAACAACTACCCGCGCCCACCCCACTTCACTACCCCTGCAAGATTTGCGGGAAGTAAGTCTCTAAATCTCTAATCTTAACTCGTCCCGTTTATCCGTCTCCGTGGGCTCCGGCTCACGTGTGTCTATGCAGACGGGGCGTCTTAGTGCTCCGTCTACATACATACAAAAACGAGGCGCGGATGCCGTCTAGTTGTATTTGGAAAAATCGACAGCGTCCAGCGGACCGAGCCATACTGTGCCTTTCTTTAGCCTCGATAACAGAGAAAAGGAGACGACAAAAGATACGAGAGATAGAGAAAAGAGAGTTCAATTAGTATAGTTTCCTTTTTACTTATTTATTTGTTAGTTATTATTTATTTTTCGTTTGCACAAGTAGACTGTCTCAATTTCTATTGTTCCAAGGTTCAAATGCACGTTCCAGGTAGTTTTGCCGATCGTCTTGACTTTTACGTATTTTTAAGAATATATTTTTAAAATCAGGCATAATGTTTATTAACCAAATGAAATTAAGTAAAACAGACTATTACTGTTAAGCATAATAAAACTCATTTTTTCATTTTATTTAATTCAATATATAATGTTTATTCTTACAAAAACTACCTATGCGTCATGTAATAAAATAAACATTATTGTAAAATATAAGTAAATTAATAAACTGATGAAAAATTATAGATATATAATTGTGGCTGACCTTAGAAACTGGTTAACGCTTAACAAAATTTCAATAATTATTAAGTTTAAAGAATTAAATTTTTATTTGAATATATTCAAAGATTTATTTTATCTTTATGAACCTTGGAAATTTCGTTACGATTACAATTAAACACTCTACTTGCATAACATCCGTACAATGATACTTAGTACACATTTTAAAAAAAACTATATACAAGTAAACAGATCATACACACATTGAAAAAAATTTATATATATATTCAAAAACAAAATTCAATTTTATAAAAATATTTGTTATATTTAGAGAATAATTTATTGAATTTAATATGTACTTTTCGATCCATTTGTTTGATTGTCCCCCTCCTACCAATGTGTATTTGCTACTGCTTGGCACTAACCATTTTGAAATTTAGTTACTACTTTCACTTTCAATTAATATTAAGTTTGCATATATTTGTTTATTTAGTCTTCGTGTGTCTGACTAAACATATCTAACTATTCAATCGCATACATAAAAACGTATTGACTATACTAACACACTCGAGTCTTCAAAACAAAGAAAAAGAACATAGTTTATTTAACATTAATGTTAAACACAAATTATTAAAGTTAGAAAAAAATAAATAATCACAACAATATGAATTAATCACTCGCTCAAAACTGATATTCGGCACGCATGTTTGTGAACGTATATCGATTGATGATATAAAGACACACTGCACGGTTGAAATAAAATAAAAATAAAAAAGTTTTGAATCCATAGAAATTTGTATATATACGTTCGATGAGTCTGCAATATTTACAAAATAGAATTACCGTTAACGATCTAAGCAATTCTACAGCAAACTTTCGTAATAAAAATTCTTTCTTCTTTTACCTGTGCGCAGAGTGTTCAACAAAGTGAAAAGCAGAAGTGCACACATGAAGTCTCATCGGCCAATGCCCACGCCCGATTCAACGGCACAGGAATCTAGAAAACAACAGCAACAAGCGCAACAGCAGCTGCAAAACAGCATTCAACACGCTCAAGCGAATCAGCATCAGCAACAGCAGCAGCTGAGCAGCGTGCAAATGCAAATTCAGCAGCACCCCCAGCAGCTGATTCACCCGCAGGATTACCAGCAGCAGCAGCAGCAGCAGCTGCAGCATCAACATCAGCAGCAACTTCAGCAGCAGCAGCAGCAGCAGCAACAATGTCAAATAACTCCGACGAATTGCGACGTTCAAACGAGCCACGTTTGGCACAATCCGCCGAGGCTTCGACCGCCATAGGATGAGATTCGCAGCGCGGCGACACTCAAGATACCTTAACGAAGGCTGTTTACTTATTACACGCGCATAGGAATTGCAACAATGATATATAATTTGACGATAATGAAATCCCCGGCATATGGTGTGTGTCAAGAGCTTCCTTCGCTCGGTGGAAGAACCGACGAGGATTGGCCTCGAATAAATGTAGCCTAAAAGAGAGAATTACCGCGGAGTAATTTACGATTGAATGTTTTACATAATTTTTACGACGATTGTATATTAACGTATTTATTTTATATAACGAGATTATTTCCGTTTGCCAGTCACCGTTGATCCAAAGAGTTTTTAACTTTTTTAAGATTTTTCTTAAACACTACTTTTAATTGTATCGAATAATGACGGTGAGTAGGGTGCGCTAGATAAATGATGATAAACTTGTGTCTATAATAGCGCGAGCGATCGTGTAATTTTTTTAAAATTATTTTTTACACTATTTAGATTGTTCTCTCGAGCATCAACAGACATGGCGTCTCATTATCATTCTCTTGATGAATCAAATGAAACACATATATAAAATACCAAAATAAACGCAGACGTGTCTCGTTGAAAGCTTAAATCAAAAGAGAAATGAAACGTTTAAAATCAAAATCCGCATAAAATTACTTAACTTAAAATCGCGAACGCGACTTAAAAAAGTAAAGCGGCAACGCGATCAAAATTCTGCGAACCCCGGTTTAAGGCCTCACAATGGCATCATTAAAAAACGTCGGGTGTATAAATTAATGCTTATAAATTTTTAGTTGCTTTAGATTCTAAAAATAAAAAAATCAAAACAATTTAAAGACAAACAACAGACAAAAAAATATGCTAAGTTAAAACATCGTTAAATATTATTTTTCTTTATTTTATATGAGATCAAAAATAATCTCAAGTTTTGTATTTTTTCTACAAATAATTAAAAATCAAGGTATTCTACAAAAATTCAGTGAAAGGTAATTTGTACATCAAGCACGAAATATTCTAAGATGCCTAAAATAAAATTAAAATTAAAAAGAAAGAGGTTAAAACAAAGTTATGGAAGATAAGAAAAAACAATACGTCCTTCTTATTCTTGCACGCGAGATTATTCTCGAAAATTGTGCCACGTAAAGACATCGCTGTTACCTGTTGCGTCTTTCTTGCACTTTGCGTACTACTTAGGTTTATACGTTTTCCTTTTTTGTTCTCTGTTTCATACATAAGTCACTTATTTTACTTTCGGCCTAAATGTCCAACGAACCTAGCGACCGAAATTTCGTACTTAAATATATAGTATATAAATATATATATGACCAAAGGCAGAGAGAGAGAAAGAAAGAATGTAGCTTATGCGCTAGAGAGAAATTAAAGGTATATTAAAAATGAGATAGAGAATTTAGCAAAAAAAGAGATTAATTTAGATTTAATGATCATATGGTGCTTCATATGCGTTCTACTTACATTTATAAATGCCGCTGGCTAATGAAAATATTTCAGTCGCCTGGTTCAAAGTGATCAATGGCTCCTCGGTACGTGGAACCCACTTGTTGCACTTACTCTTCTAGATATATACATATATAGATATATTTCAGTTAAACTTTCGCGATAAAACGTTTCATAAGACGCCTTAAAGGCGCAAGAAACGAAGTTTTGTTGAGAATCCTTTATTTTTTTGATTACTCTCTATTTTATAGAATTATAATAATTTTTAATTAAATCAATTTTAATATATAGATATAAATATATTAATATATGTAATATAAATATCTGATGTATATGTGTATAGAGCAAAAAATTGATGTAATTTAAAAATAATTTATTACTCAAACGGTGAGTACTTTAAAAGGATAAAACATTGTTCAAGTTTAACGAGACGTGTAATACAGATTTAAGGGGAGAAATAAGTCATATGCGTAAATAAATTGTGAGATAAAACTTGATATACACTGATCACACATAGTATATTGATCGCACGGTCGTGACTTACGAGCTCACAAACATCAGCATTATAACAAAATGGAAGTGTTTACTGAAAAGCGTTTGAGATCGCGAAAGTAAAAAATAATCGAACAATTGCAAACTGAAAAAGAATTGATTATGTGTACATACCGCGTGTACATGACTGTACATATATATGACGATGCACAAATGTTTGTGTTCGCTAAGACTACCACATGAATTTCGCTTTTATTAGATAGATTTTCTAGTATTCACGTTGTTTTAAAATACTCTAATTGTACTTATTATTATATTTCTTCACTTGAAGACCTGTAAGGTCAGACTCTGCAACGACAATTTTCTAGTCTAACTTATATACATGTTCCATATTCTCTTCGTTTACGTTATAAAGAGGTATTTGTTAATGGCATTGCTGACTTTACTTCCAATTATGTTTCTCAAACATAAAAACTATTACTTCAATCAAAAAACATTTTTAGATTTTCTCGTTTAAATGGCAATTACATGGTTCAGTATTAAAATACTTTTTTCATAAATTCTTTAAAAAAATGCATGTGTAATAATTATCTACCTACGATTTAATTTTATTTGTAATAAATTACCAATTAAAATTCACATTTTCCTATGCTCCATTAGTAAAGAAAATGTCAGTGCAAAATAAAATGAAACTATTACATACAACGTTTAAGGAGAAATATTAAACCATTTTAATAACAAAATATACAAGGATAGTTTTCTCCAAAATTTAAACTGTTACCTCGTAAATTTGCCAAAACTTAGTTGATCACATCTTTTCAATAAAATCAATGTATCTTAATTATTTTATAAAATTCTTTACTCAAACTTATGTTCGCAAAATATCTTCCAGCTTCATCACGCCAAATTGTCTTCAGCACAAAATTTTTTATTCTTCGCGTGTATACCTTTTCTAAATCAGTTTTTCCAAAGTTATGGTTAAATAACTGAATTTTCCCCAAATCTGTGATCTTTGTCCTAAACTTTCTTTGAGAAGTCAATCTTTCCTAGCGATTACGTTTCTACTTCATAAATTTCGATATAGATCAAAAGAAGCAAAAACCTATTGAAAAGAAATGAACCAAATCAAATGTCCGGCCACAATTAAGCACAAGCATAAAAGAGAAAAAAGAACATGAGAGATAATTAGCACCGTGCATGATAAGAGGGAAAAAATAAATAACAAATGACGTAAAAAAAAGAGACGCTACTGAATGCATTCTTATGAAGCGCGATTGAATTCTCTACGTAAAGTTATAAATGTGCCATAAATCTATATTGCGTGAATGGGGTTGTAGTCGATCGTGATCAAAAGAGAAAAAAACTGCTACCGAATAAGTTCCATAATCATATCAAAACAAAAACACGTACACAGACGCCTAAGACTTTCTCGCGTATTCGTACAGAAGTAAGAAAAACTCGGTCGTTGCCTTCAATCGAGTCACAAAAAAATAAAAATTCTCTTTCTTAATGTGCGTTGAAACATTATCGAATCACGCGAGAGGCTACTTGTATGAATTGAAAAAATTGGTGGAAAAATCGAAAATAAATGCCAGTCTCCAGCGCCGCGTAAAAACGCTTAGTGTTCTTACAGTACGATACTAATCGCTCGAAACTCGAGAAAATTGCGAGTCTTCGGGATACAAGTTAATTCTTTTTAAGATGGCTTGATATAAATGATAAATTGTTAATTATTCCGACCGTAGGCTCGGTAACGTAGAGTCGAATGCGTAAAGGGTAGAAGAGAAAAAAAAGAAATTTAGCGGACATATCATTTAAGGACAATACACTAATTGTTAAGGAAACGAAGTTTCTACTGAATGTATAATTAAAGTAAAAAAATATCAAGCGAGATAATCTAATCTGCGAACGAAGTCATTCTTTTGTTGCAATTAAGAAATTGCCCATTGCAATTAAGAAATTTATGCGTACATTGAATTGATTCACAGTAGAAAGGAAAAGTTTGAACAAAATAAATTCCTCTTTCATGAACTAAGTACATTGCAGAGATTTTTAATGGAGTTATTTTACTTGCAAGAATATATAATTCTAAGCAATATTCCGTATTCTAAAAAAGAATGACTTACGAGCGTAGGAATATTCGAATTTAAGAGAATAAAGTTAGGACAATGCGCTGGAGGCTGCGTACATTTGGAATTATAACAAAACCAAAAAATACAAACGTATTTGTGGAGTAGTGCGAATGAGCGGAGGTTCAGTAACGAAGCAATGAAGCAAGTAACGAAGATATGCATGAATTGTACAAATGAGTCCCTCCACGTCACAGAAAAAAAAATAATATATATGAAAAATAAATATATATTAAACAAATTGATAAATATGTGATGTATTTAAACTTAAATGGTATGTGGTATTATGATATTACATATTTGTATATAAGGCGTACCCGTGCCATCTAAATAATCTAGGAGAGTTGTACCGATGATACAACTGCCATAATAAAAAAGTTGCATATAATATCTTGAACCGTTGATATCGAAATTCCCAAAATGAATGGTTAAACTTATTCTAAAGAAAAACTGCGAAATCAAAATAATTTCGACTAAATTGTAGTTTGGAATCTTCTGTAATGAATTTAAATGTTTTTCTAAACTTGAATTTTGTATGAACTCTTGAACCAGTTTTATGAAATATAAATTATCCAAAGATACATTCTTACACTGGTTATTAATTATTCACTTCTAACAGGGATAATTAAATTTCACGGTAACGCGATCTCAACTAACAACAGTCAGTATTCATAAACGTAAAGTCATTGATTCATAACAGAGATTTTGACTATTTTCTTACAGCACAAAGAGAAAAAAACGCACACGATGAACAAATTCGATAAAACACCCATAACCATGATCACGACGATATGAACTCATCATCCATCTAAAAAGTACATTGGTACAACTCCTTAAAGAAAGTGAAAGGGGTTTTATATACATTGAAACAAATGTTCTTAAACACACACACACAATGTTATCGAAAGACGAAAAAAAGATTATTATGGATTATTGTGCATAAATTATAACCTATTGTCTTTATACCTATTACCTACTTTTAATGTCTATCTGTCTCTACAACAGCATGATTCTTTATACTATTTCCATTTAATGTCAATCTATCCTCTATTTAAACTTTTAATACTTAAAAAATGAGGAAACTTAACGATGATCAAATAGAGCTTTCCTAGACTAATGTGTGTAAACAATCGGCCAGCTGTAGAATAATCGCGTGTTCGCGAGTCAGTTTTCTATAAACAAATATCTTACTCAAACTTCGAACCCTTGATTTTCTATCCGACATTGTTGCAATGTCTAAACGTTCGATAATATATACTAGATTTTAAAAACTTTTGTTCTTTCAGAGCGTGAAAAATGCGCTTCCTGGAAAAGAAAACACATTGTATCTGTACAAAATGTAAAGTAATATCCCCCTTTTCGCGTAATTTATTGTCGTATATTTTTGTTACAAAGTTTGTCGGAAAACAATAAAAATAAAAGAGCAAAAAAAGTGAATAAACAAAAAATTTCATAGTTAGCAAAAACAATTTTCCAGACATCGAACGTGCTGTCGTCTTTTGCGGCGCGCAAATCATTTTATCCTTGTACAGATTATACGTAGCAATTCTTCATAGCAATATAAATTATATTTATTACGAGGCGAACACACTGTCGTTGCTTTTGCACCTGTTTGCTCGAGTCTAGTTCTTAATAATAACGAAATCATTACTATCTATCTATCTACTTAAATTAAGACCTTTGTAGGTTGAGAAAAACATTAGTTCGATCCTCGTAGCTAAAACAATCATTAAACTTCCTGCCCTTACGAAAAAGTCAGTGTTTTAGATTTAAAACTTTTAAAAACATTATCATAAAGGGTGAGCAATTGTGACAAATCTATTCTTATCTATATTATTGTCTTATTTTATTATATTAACAAATATTATTTTGTCTTCCTATTATCTATTCTATATTTAAAATTAGATCAATAGATTATAAACTAAACTGATAGATTTTTAACTAGCATTGTATAATACATTAAAATTGTTATTTAAATATTTCCAGTACTTTTGCTCGCCTATTTCTATTATTCAATGCTCGGTATTAAGGGAAACGTAAAATAATAAATAAAAATAATTTATGCCGTAAGCAATATGGACAATATGTTTTCTTATAAAATAATCAATAATGTATTTATATTTCCGCGCGTCAACTACAGCTGGCAGTATTAGTTAATTCAATGTCTAAGAACTCAATTATTACGTATTTCAGATAAATGAACATATTTTTCCCTAATTTATCTACTTTCATCTTTAATTCTTCGTATTATGATCATTAAACTTGCTGTATAACTTACTTTCCCAATGATGCACGTTTCTTAATCAAACTTTTAATGCTTGATAAACTTTTCTCTACTACTATCAATGCACTTTTTCCTGCGATTGTTTGTCAACTACAATTTTATTAAGTGAACAGTTTTTATAATTTATTCAGAACAACACGTAATGTGCTAATTATAAAAACGTAACAGTTTAGTCAATTTCAAGTGCGATATGATAACGAGTCGTGTACGTTATTGAGCGGCCCATTTAATAATAAATACAAAACTTGATGCCAAAGTTGAAGAATGTCCCACATGTTGCTGGGCTGTACGAGAGACACACAGGCCCCTCGGAGAAATAACAAAAATGAACTGAAACCACCATCATTTCAATATAATATGGAGCATTAAAATTTTCCTTTGAGTAAAATTTCTTCTTAATTTTTGTAACAAATGTTCTCTTCTACTACGTTTTGAACTCGTCAATAATTGTTAAAGCCCAACCCTAAAAATTCTTTTTTAAATACAACCATTTATATTTTAAAAGCTCCATCAAACAACAAAAAAGACTTATTAAGAAATAATGAAATAATAAATGAAACAAGAACAATCAACATCCAGGGGTATTTACAAAAATAAAAATAAAGTATTGCAGTGCAAACACAAAATGAGCATACCAATTGAATCCAAAAAGAACAGAATGCCAAGGGAACTGTATAGAGATAATATAACGATGACCAGTAAAGTACAGTTTAAGATACAAAGGCGAAACTTTCGCGCATCAGTATTACGTTAAAGCGATAATTAATATATTACATTAGTACCTATATATTACATTGCGTATGCATACATACCACTTTATTTAATATATACACAGTGTTTATGGAAGCGATATAATTCTTATAATATGTATTGACGCAAGAGCTAAGAGTATATTGTATACCTACGTAAGATGTACAGAGAGTAAAAGAAACGACAAGCGAACAAACTTACAAAAAAGGTACTTTGGACTCGCTAGGTAATCTTGGTGTTATTTAATAATTAGCAAAGAAAACAAAGCATATTAAGAAGAGATATAAATATCGCGTTCCCTCTCTAACGCGGAGCATGTCGACTCTTTAAAAAAAAAAGCATATTTCTTTCTTTTCGCCAACGGAACCACTCTTGACATATGTAAGCCGACATTTAAATGTGAACAAAGAAAAATAAAACAAACAAAAAACGTAGGAAGTATATGTTGTAAACCTTAAGAATCGCTGATCGTTCTCATAGTCTAACAAATGCGACGAGTAATTTATGCGCATTCGAATTATGTTTAGGCTCGGTGCAATAACAGAAAACGATAATCAATGAATCTCAATAACCAATCGAATTTTGCAACACAAAATCAAAAAATAAAGCCATTAAAAAAGTAATCAAACTAAAACAAAAATGTGTGTCACTACTCTCGTAAAATAAAAAGTTTCTTGAAATCCGGACTTTAACAATATAACGAGAAAGAACCAAAATAATAACAATGGTAAACGAAGAGAGTCGAAGTATAAAGTGAAAGAGAGACAGCGAATAACCATGCGGGCCTCACGAAATGAAAATTTTAAAAAATCGATGAACTAAAGAACCTATTAAAAAAATATACTGCTACGAGGATTTAAAAAAGGATAAAAGAGAAATGGTTTTAATACTCAGATCTATAAAAAATAATCTAATGTCGTTTATAAATGATTATATATATGATGAAGTACCGAATATATAAAGAATATATTATATATATTATTACAACATTGCATACATAGTATATATGTACGATGTACGATGATACATAACTATTTTCTTCTATGGATATTGTGAATGACTGATGCGTATATTATTTTTCATCGAGCCACCAGTTCCGTTTTCTCGACACTTTTACGGTCTTTCTCAAAGAAATTTCTAATAAATTATGATAAAAAACTAACTATAATAAGAAAAGGTTTTAAAAAATAAGATGAACAAAAGAAAATCATATTCATTTATGATCGAAAAGAGAAAAAACGAAACTGGCGGCCCTCTGGCTACTTCGACACCGAGCTATACCAAAAAATTGAAGTGGATATTATATATTAAACAGACAAAAAATATGATGTGTAAGCCAAGTGCCTTGTGTTCTGGTAACTAATCGTTGACTTTTAACTACGATATTTAAATAAAAGGCGATAGAGAGAACGCGAGAGAGAGAAAGAGAGAGAAGAGATAGTGCGCGTGTGCGATAGAGAAATGAAAAAAAAACTTGCCAAAAACCAGCGTGAAGGGAAGTAGAGAGTGTAGTAGCGTGCTTTTTTGAACAAAAAAAAGAACCAGATTGAATAAGAAGCTTGTATTAATAAAAAAAAAAATAATAATAAATGGTGAACGATATTTGCATTGAATAACGTGTATAACTTTTAAGGTAGGGTCACTGTGTAACTGAATCGCAAAATAAATTTAAATAAGAGAGAAAGAAAGAAAGAGAGAGAGAGAGAGTGCATGGAAAGACAACGCCGCGATTAAATCTAATAGAACAATGGTGTTTAGGCTCTACTCGAGTAAATATTTTTCTTGAAATAGCTAAATTTTTTAAACTCCGGACAGTGTAAAGATATCATTTCTATACGTACGATACATGGATGATTCGGAAAACACGTATAATATTCAGAACAAATAAAAAAGATAATGTGTATTTTCAAAGATGACGTACGCACTTGTTGATATAAACTAATATCGGAATAGTCGATGTTTATTTTGCGGAGAGTTCAATCGTTTCTATATAACGTCGAATAAGATATTTTGCTAATGAAAAAAGTATAATAAATAAATAACGGACAAACTCAATCGTTTATTCACCATGAAGCTCCAAGAATTTTCGAATCGATCATTGCATTATAGAAAGTTAACCAAAAAAACTATTGAAACTACACGTAACAAAAAAATAAAACTAAATAGACGAAAGTTTGTATTCGCGTGCCAAAACAAGATGCGTTTGATACAGCGACAAAGACCGTCTGCACTTTATAATATGATTCCATACTTTTTCACTGCCTATCGAGCATAAAAGTTCTCGAGAATTTTGAAAATTGAAAATGTTCACTCGAGCACTTTTCCGAAAGAGAATCTGAGCACTTTCAATGTTATGTTTAACAATTAACTCACAGCATCTACTGTATATCTAGTCACTTATTATTATTTATAGTAAAAATATTTTTTTTTTATCAACCATACTAAACATAAATCAAAACTATTGAAACAAGTTTAGGATTGAACTTTTTCTTCAGAAAACTATTTTTAAGTACATTCATTTAAGCAAAATAATTAAAAACACGAATACTCGAACAAAATTCATCGCGCTTTAAAAAAAAATAAAAAAAATTAGATCACAAGAAAGAACGTAACGAGAAGGATGTTTCCCCTAAAATTAGTGAGATCCCTAACGGGTCTTTTTCATTCTATAAAAACACATCAAAGAAGCAAAGCTAAATGAGAAAACCTTTGTATTCTGTGAAAGCCAAAGCAGATTTTCTTAATCTTTGTGTCATTTTATACGACACATCCGCGCATTTTATGCAAGGAATTGATATATATAAAGAGCACATATTAGTTATCAATGTAAGCTTGAAAATTGTAAGAAACTTATCTTCGCATTAGCTTTTTACTCTAATTTTTCTTTTAATAATCTTAACTGACTTCATGCATTTATATTTTTGAAAGATTAGTAACCGTAAATGCGGATATTTTAATTTCACAAAACAAACATTTTACTCCCATTTCATTTTAATAAATTATAATTTTAAAATTAAAAATACGAAGTGCTAGTGTTAAACTATTTATGTAAAATTACTTCGAATAATAAAAATAACAATATTCAATAAATTATGTCATATCTTTTCAAGAAAGAAAAAAAACAATAGCCCTGATATTTAGATTTCAACAGCTACAGCAGATAAAAATCGTGGGCAATAAATGGATGAAAAAGACCCTAAAAAGACAATCCTCCTAGCTAATTAGACTTTAAATGTCTTTGTGTACGCGAAAGTACGAATGGCGAGTGTGAACGTGTACGTGGAAAGTATTAATTTCTAAGTCGAGCACGTCTTTTCTCAACGTGAAAAAATGAAAAAATGAACGAATGATTGTGAATTTGCTAAATAAAAAATGAATAGGTACATCTCTCTGGCCAAGTTTTTTCGTCGAGATCCCCTGTCACACCTTCCTATCCCAGTCCGAATCTATAATTGATTGTATGTACCAAGCGAATTATAATTATATAATTGTTATTACCAATTGTATCGGTCGTATAATTATTATGCCAAACTACGGCGAGCGGCGAGGCATACTTTTTCGCTTTGAAGCAAGGGAAAAAATATACAAGTCACGACGACGAATACTGGCGTTCAGTGTAGTTGATTGTACTTTAAACTTTAAGTATCTCTCTCACGACTCTCATGCTGACGAAGGGAGGCATTTTTTGGGCCCTCTCCGTGATTTCTATGGAGGAAAAATGTAACTGAGCAAAACGTACGCGAACTTTCGTGTTGTTCTCGTAAGATTAAAAAAATAAAAACAATTGTTGAGTATATAGAAAAAAAACTGATAACGGCAAAATAAGAATCGAAGCGCGCGAGAATTCACGGATTAAAAAATGGCCGATTGAAAAAAGATTGTTGCTATTGCACGTATTTTTTCAAAGATGAAGAAAAAAAATTAGTAAGGGAGAACGAAAAATCTTAAGGCGATAAACTTTTTTTGCTCATTCGAATCGCTGATAATGTATGTAACATATATCTTTTAAGGCGCTAATTTTATTTTTAGACAATTGGATATATATTTAATGTATGATGAATTATTATTCGTCTCACGAATAAAAAAATATTGCGGTTCATCGTTACGCGATATATAGCGAATTTGTTCTTCGAGTGTGAGTGTGTATAGCACGGAAAAATTTTGTGCGTGTGAAAAAAAAAAAATAAAAGGCGCGACAGATATATAACTTTTTCTCGAGCGGAGGACTTGTTTATCGTAAATTTTTAAATGGAAAAATTATAGAAAGGTGAAAAATAAAAAATAAAATACGAGTCCCTCGGTCACTTGCGTCGCACTTTGATTGCATTGTATAATGATGAGCGTAATTTTTCGATTACGTTATGATACTTCTGTAAATTGTCAGGATCGAATAAATTTGTAACTGAAATCCAATTTACCCACTGTGTGTGTTTGTCATAAAATACGGGACGAGCGTCCGTAACTTCGTATTTCCTTCTTATAGCTAGCAGTCATTTTAACGTTTTGAAAAATCGAAATGCTTTACGTTTGTTTATCTTGTCGTTCATATAGAGTTTCGTCTTTTTCTTTAAAATAGCTAGAAAAAGATTTTTCGAAATCTTAAGATGATTGTGACAACAAAGCTCGTCTATCAGCTCGCATTCATTCAAAAATATGATTATCTCCGTTTTATACGCTTACAAATAAAGTCTGTGCCAATTTCACTGAGTGACTAATCAGATTCCTAGTCTCAATAAACATTGTTAAAACAGTATTCACATTTTTTTTTTATTCATTGATGTTACAATTATATTACATATATATTATTATTTTAAGCCAAAATCAAATGATGGGCATCGTTAATATCATAACTTTAAATAGACTTTGATATTTTGTTTTTTAGTGTAAAGTCAGAGATCTACACGATTTTATTATTAAACATCAATAGTTTTATTTAAAATTACACTTACAACTGACACTGAAGTAACTTAGAAAGCAGCTAACTATAAGTCTTTATTTAAATAAATGTTTTAATTTCTTCATTTGATCTACCTACAACGTTTGTAGATCGTTTCAGCGTGAAAAGTTATTCTAACATAGCCACTTAAGAGCAAAAAATTCCTATCTTCGATTTTCATCAAAGTCGCCTTCATGAACCGCTTACTGGGCATCGATTTGGGTCGACTCAATACAAACGATTCCATGGGATTCAAAGGTTTGGAAATTACTGTGTAATCCTATTTTCTAAAATCATAATCATAAAGTATGTTAAATCTCGCTTCGTGCAGATTTTGTCAAAAATACAGTTCGATACTATGAGCAAGAATGTGATTTCAACCTCGCGTGGTCTTTTCCCCCTTGCTTCGCTGGGTGGGTATCAGTTAGTAGGCCGGGCACGCATGATTCGTAACAATATTTGAATTTCAAATAAGCGAATTGAAGGTTTATAATTAGAATAAAAAGAAATCGCAAGCTCATAGATTCAACAAAAGAAAAATATACTGCTCCAGCATAAAAATTGAAATCCGTCGAATTTCAAATATTTTGAAGGAATTGTAGCCATTAATATTTCTGTTGATAAAAACATTAAAAATTTTTTAGTCTAACGTTTTTCTGTCGAAGCTTCTATTTTCGCATTTTTGTATATCGAATTATTATCATTCTATTTATTATAAAAGTTATTGTTGAAATTGGCATTCTACTTTTTGGTAGTCGAATATTGTCTCGACTTATGCGTGCCCGGTCTACTAAATGATAACCACCCGCTGCGATTGGTTGCAAACGTCCGCGCGAGGCTGAAATTACTTTCTTGCACTATAGTATCGAAATGTACTATTTCGCAGTTCTATTAAAATAATATGTTTCGATACTAGAGCAAGAAAGTTATTTCAATCTCGCGCGGATGTTTGCGCCAATATTCTTACAATATTGCCCCAATATTGATACAATATTGACACAACGTTGTTGCAATATTTACACAATGTTGCTGTAATATTGATTACTATTGACATAATATTAACATAATATTAAGACAATATTGTGTTAATATTGCGACAATTTTGTAGCAATATTATATCAACATTGCATCGTTATTGTATCAATATAGTAGCAATATTGTAACAGTAGTGCGTTGCACTATTATTCCACAATTAATATTGAGGTAATACTATCATTGTAACAATATTTTATAAGTATATAATACAAATGGTATATTATACACTGATATTATTGTAGCAAAATTGTAGCAAAATGGCATTAATGTTTTATTAATATTCCAGAGGTATTATACAAAATACTACATTAATATTGTGTCTATATTGAGTCAATTGACTTCTAGATTTCGCACTTTTGAGTTTAGAGTGTAGATAAAGATTTTCAATATTTTAAAAAACTTTTCGTTTCACTTTCTTTTTTTGTGATCTTATAAACTACATTAAAAAAAACAGATTAAAGCACAATAAAATTTTATTATTTTCAATATACTAAAATTTATAAGTTATGTGATGGTTAAAATTTTATAATGTTTAAATTAAAAAAAAAAAATATATATTTATATTATTACTAATTAATTATTTAAAGACCAGTTATACATTTTTACCAATCTTGACTTTTCACTCAAAGCTAAAATCTAATAACTTTTTAGTATTAGGTAAATATTAGATACAACTATTTTATAAATACAAAATTTTAAGACCTTTCATTATACATATTAGGAAAAAATATAAACCAAAATAAAAGAATTTTTGCTTTTATAAAAAATCATGGAAACATAGTTATATGTAAGACATTTAGTCTTACATTTAGTCTTATAATTTATATAGCATTAATTTTTTACGATTTCATTACGTCAGTTTTGTCATTTCTTACAATACGTATGAAATAACATTTCTTTATGTATACAAAGAAGTCACTTTTAGTTTAAAATTTCAAGGCTCAACAATAACCATAAAAACTATCAAATGTAATTTAAAATATATTGACAATTTAAAATGCTTGATTAAATTGAAATTTGAATAAATAATGCTAATGCATAAAATATAAAATATTGAACAAATAAATACTTTTGAATTTTCAAATGATTTATTTGAAATTTCAATAATAATTTTAAACGATTATTCCTTGAAACCATTAAATATAGAATAACTCGACAAAATAATATCAATTAATTTTGTTGTTAAATTCTTCTTAATTAATTACTTGAGCAATTACTTAAATAATTGCTTAAACAATTTTTGAAACCTTACTTCAGAAATAATTTAAGCATTTGTCTGTAAAATTACTTTAAGCAATTGCTTGATTAAATACTAAAGTAAATCATTGAGGTTTAATTATCATATTCTGTGATTATTAAGAGCTTTCTATTTGACTCTTTTTGATTGGTGGATCTTTGCTCTCTGAGATAAATATCCATGATGCATTTAAAAAAAAAAAAAAAAATCTATACGAAACCTACATTACCAACATCTAATAATTTACAGTACATCACCAATCAAGGATAAGGGAGAAACAGTGGTTATCTGTATCAATATTAACGCTTAATGGTACAGCATAATGGCGCAATTTTTTAAACTAATGGAAGAAATTGAAGATAATATACTAAAAAGAGAAGGTCCGTATAATGATTTTCAAACACTCAACAATGCAATTGATTTTAAAACAAATTGTAAAATTAACGTTAATATTAGAATCTAAAAAGTCTCCCGAATATTTTTGCCTTTGCGTAATCAGAATTATTTTTGTGAAAAAATAATAATTATTCCTACTAGATTTGAGAATGAGCAAACGATTGTATTCAAATTAGCATTATTACCAAAGAATATACAATTTTATCAAAATCGTAAAAATAAGAGTACTGACAATAAAGTGATAAAAAATTTTAATTATAATTAATAGTTTTTAAAGTAATTGATTATGATTTGACAGAATTTTGCTAAAGAATTGTAAAACTTTTTTAGTAGTCATTTCATCTTTGAAGATTTACTTCTTTAATCTTCTTTAAAACTTTAAAAATTTATTGAACAAATATACAGCGAGGAGATAAGGTACAAATGGTACTACATACCTCCATCAATGCATGTGATAATGGTGCAGGGCCATCAGATCTAGAAAAATTATCCCTACCAATAGGAATGTTATCAGAGATGGTCAAGAAGTTAATCATAAAAACTTAAAAAGATTTAGGGACATAAATTTTCAATAAAATCTTCTAAGTACTTATAATTATATTTATGTTTTAGATGCGGAACGACAATTTAAAGAAATTTAAAGATGAGTTTTGATGTCGAATAACATTAGTTTCAATTTTAGTTAATTTTGTATTTATTAATTTTTTTATAAATTAAAAATTAAGTTACATGTAGAAGTTAACAAAGTAATTAATAACATTTAATTTTTAAATGTTCAGCATTATTTTTAATGTTTAGCAAATATTTAGCATCATTATTATAAAATAAACCAGAAATAGTTGATTACGTTTGTACTTCATAACAGCATCTTATTATTTAGATAATAGTATAGTAACACTGCAAACCTTGATTGATTGTATAGAAGTCTCTCACAACTTCGTTTTTATTTAAGCTTTAAGTTTAGATTTATGATTTTAATTTTAATCAGTATTATTTCATTTTTATCAGTAAATAAGATTGATAAAATAAGTAAGGAATCTTGCTTGTTTGAATGTATTTAACATTTATTTTTCCATGACTATACACAGGTCTGACAGAATCACCGCGGTATCTGAATCCCGAAAAATTGGACGAGTTGAAGCGGAGCCCGTTTTAAATGCTCATTGAGTTTCCAGGTGCTCGGGTCGAAAAACAACACTAAAAGAGATCAGTTGTTGAAGAATCTGAAGAAAACTGAATAAAAAACGCCAAATGAGCTAAATAATCTACTTCTAAAAGATTTTCGGATATGGTTATGGGTACATACCTCAAGGCATGTAACCAGTACAGAAGAGGAAAAAGCTAAACAATAACGGTCGCAATAGTAATACTTATAGTACTATGCCAAGGTCACTCCTTATTCAAGAAGAGCAACCATAGAGTTTGAAAATGATGGTAAGTTGTTCTCTGCCCAACAGAAGAGCGTATCCAGCAAAAAGCATCCGCCTGCACTTAAACATATCCGTATAGGCGCCTATAGATAAAACCGTGTTGTATAGAAGTCAAAAAGAAAAAATTTAGTGAGCTTTTTGAAGGTGCTGAAGTGTATACCTTGCATCAGCTTCAGCAGAGCCGGTTCACTGGATTTCAGTGATTAGTGCCCTGCAGTCAGCCACCACAAATGATATGATAAGCGTACGATATTGTATACATATGGTTGTTGTATAAATGAAGTGCAAACGAAGTTATCCCATAATTTTACATTGATAATGTAAAATCTTAAATATCGTGAGCTATTGAAAATTAAAAATCCTACAAATTTAAAAAAATTAAAATATTATTGAAAATTTTATAAAACTGAAACAATTTCAAAACATGTTTCTGAAAT
>JAPYZA010005936.1:0-19173 GCA_030522685.1 Eupelmus azureus | reverse complement strand
ATAATAATTTACTTAGTTTTCTTATCCAAATATTTTGTTTCTAGTAAAAAAAATGTAACAATGACTAGAGCTAAATACTTAATAAGGAATTTAGTTGGTTTAATTAAACTTTTGCCTCGGTATACTTTTTAAAAATGCATTACCATTAGTATTCGAATTATCCAGTAATTACGTATAACAATCTGGAAAAGAATTACAAAATAACTTGAAAATTATAGACATTCTCTCAGTACTTTAGAGGTTCCGTCATTACAGAAATGTGATTCTTTATAATTAACTCAAAAGTTGTTTTCCGCTAATGAATTTTCAAATATAATCGTGTTAAAAACCAATAAATTTTCTTCGCGACTCGCCGCGAAAACAAAATTTTCATTCCTCAAATTTATATGACCGTTTTCTCAGGGCAATCAATCACGAGATTATGCGCGAAACTTTGGCATAATCAGGAAAAAAAACAGAAAAACTTAGAAAAAAAAGAAAGAAGGCGGCGGGGTAAGGTTAAATAGCAGGAGATAGCAGCCTCCTCCCTTCATCCCCGAACGGATTACAAACTATCGATTCCCAATAAAAATATAACATATTCAATCTTTTCTTCTCCGCATAAGTAATAGCCTCTACGCTCTCGCGATTTATACGGAAGGGAAAAAAGGGAAGAGCGCAGGCTCGGAAGAAAATTGCAAACTCCGCTGAGCGGACGCTTTAAAAATATTCCACGTGGGATACTGACACCTAATGTACTTTTCATAAGAGGCGCTCGCGGCGCTTTATGGCTCCAGCGGCTCCTCGTTTTTCGATTACGCGCTCGCTCGAATTTGCGCTCGCGGACCGAATTAATACGATCATTTCGATTTTTCCCGCTTTTTTTTCTTTACCCACGGCCGCCGGATTTCGACGTGGTTGAGCGGCGCTCGGTGAGCTGAATACTAATCGCCGGCGACGCTATTAATAATACGAGCCCTAGCCGGAGACGTCCTCGCGAAGCGTTATTTATTTTGAAATCTCCCCCCGGCATCATCTCGAAGCGTGCTTCGCGTATAAGGCTTTATTGATGGTGCACCGCCTTCCCCGAGACCTCTTATAGTCGCGGAATTATTTACTCCCTGTGTCGCTTGATAGGGGATTTTCGAGCTCTGGGCCGCGGATTCATCTTCGCCGGGGATGCTATATTTTCAAGCGAAAAGAGGTCAACCTGCTGTTTGATTTCTCTAACGGTAGAATACAAAGTTTTACAGGCTCGAATTGTTTTAATACAGCTACATTGCGAATTAGGTAATTGTAGGGATAATTTAGTAAGCTGAACTGCTCGATCGATAAATCATATTTTTTTAACCCGCTATACACGAAACAGTTTGTGGAATCCTGTAATTGCAAAACAAGCCGCCCGATAGTTTATTTCACAAAGGGCGCGCGTCTAATAGCCGATCGGGCCAAATCCATTTTCAAACTCAATCTAAATGCAAGGCTTTTTCAGTAGTTCAGCTCCTCGGTCGGTCAGCCGGCAGTAAACCTGTCGCAAAACTAATCAATGCATTAAATAGCGCCCAAGCGGTAACTGACAAACTCCGATCGGATTCCCGCTAACCAGTTTAAACCACTGGAACTGTATTAGTTTTAGCGCTCGCCCTTCCGCGTCTTGTAAACTCGCAACCGAATCTCCCTCGTTCCTCTTCTGTACACGATGTATTTGTGTCAATCAAATTGTTCTCGAGGCTAGTTTTACTGCCCCGTGGAATAACATTTATGTTGGGGGGGAAATTTTAATGTTTCATGAGATTTGTAATTAAATTTAACTTTGAAATTTAAGAATTTACGATAACTCGCGCCCGTACAATCGGAATCGGATTATCGTTTTCTCGTGAGTTACTCAAAGTTCGACTCTATAAATTCAATAATTTTTATTAATGTTAAAATACCTTGGCAACCATCGATCTCGAAAGTTTTCCGAGAACAGACAGGGAAGAACGGAGGTCAAGCAAAAGGGTAGGATAATAACTCTTCTTGAGTTGCTCGTTCGTCGAAAAGCTTACTTTCCTTTAACGCACGAACTTTCTCCTAGATTATACTGTAATAATACAAAATTATACCAATTTTTATATTTTTTCCAGATAATTACATCAAACTGGAAAGTTTATCGTTCCTCGGACTTTCTGCTTCGCTCAATACTTAATAACAATTGGTGGTATTTTTACAATAATTTCATGTAGTTTTTACATCATTGAATATGCATGAAACCAGCATAATAGTTTACCGCTAAATTAATTATCATATGGAAATTGCAAACTGACGGTTTTCTAAAAATAATTCTTTAAAATAGAGTTGTTACATGAATATATACATGAATTGAATATTGACCCAACCAAACCTGCCTTTTTTTGCAGGTAATGCCCAGCGAATTCAATTTTAACTTGTCTATCAAAATTCCAATGCTACACGAAATAAAATGTATATAGAATACAAATTACTGACACGTCCCGATGAACAATCCCCAACTAAACAAATTTAAATACCGTTAGTTATACGTACATTTCAAAATAGAACGAAACAACATCAACGCGAACAGCTCGAAAACAAACACTTCCAAATTAAACCACCATTTTAAAAGGAAAATAAACTGCCGAATAAAAACCAAAACGAAGACGCAGCGAACAGCCGTGAAAAGGCGCGTGATAGCCTTATCGCCGACGTCATCGCGACAACGAGCCGGCGCGGCCTTAAAAAGCGAGCCGCGATGAAAATTTGCATAAGTGAAACGGGCTCGCAAGTTCTAATCAGCGGCCCGTTATCGAGGCCGTCCTACAGCCCACGCGCTCGCAAGCAAAATCACAAGCAATTATTCCGCGAATTTCGGGAGCCACGGCCTTTTCAGGCCACAGCCAGCGGCACGACGCCGATAATGGCGCGCGCGCGCAGCCCCACACGTCCGCCTTCACAGCGGGGGGAGGTAGAGATCGAAGGGCTCGTGACGCGAGCGAATGCAGCGCGCGACTTTTCTAATTGAGTAAAGCTTCGCGCGGCTGTCGTTTTCATCGCTGTTTTAAGGAAAAGCCAATCAGCGCTGCCTTTTCGAGCGATTCTTTGGGTTTTCCAGTCTTTTCTGAGGGATTTTTCTACCGGGTAAGGACTTTTTCTTTATCAGTCTTTTTTCAATGGTCTTTTCTAACTTTTGTGAAAAACTTAATGAGCGTAGTTTAAGACTAATTATTTGAATAATGCAAGCTGCGCACAGATGTTTCAAGAGCAAAGTATTTAGAATCTGAATGCACTGAAATGTTTACAAGTTTAACACTGCACATTACATATCAAAGAATATTGTAAAAACATTTCATCAAATTCAAGCAGCCAACAAAAGTCAAAATTCCAAAAGCCACCGCATCTCCAGGCCTAACAAGGCGGCGCTCGCCGCGTCCGGCAATGCAGGCATTAATTAATTTTACACTAATCACCCGTACACTTAACCGTAGCCCAATCAATAGCTCCCCGATAAATCGGCCCTCGCCTCTCACGCTCCGCGCGCCTCACCACTACAAACCCCGGCTGCACTATTATACGGAGGGAGCCTCGCTCGCTTCCAGATCCGTTACTTACTCCGGCGGCCCTATCATCATCGCCGGCGACAAGCTAAACGCTCACGGTGATTGCCCCACCCTCCCAGCGTAAACTATGCAAATGCCCCTCGCAGCTCGAGCTCGCCCGAGCCTCGCTTCCTCCATTAAGCGTTGCTACAGTTTTCATGATGCAGAGGCGGCCTCGGCTTAACACAGACCTCTTTTCTCTAGCAGACATGGCTGCGTGCGTTTTTTTACGAATCTTTGCTGTTTCAAGACTGGGGGCTAGAATTAATGTCGGGGAGGATTGCCGGCGCCGGCTTTGAGGAGACAATTGCTATTGAGATACTTTATTTAAATTGCAAATTTTCTTATCGAATTGTTGAAACTAAATCCGAATTCATTCCCGGGGCTTTATTCGTGTTTGATGAAAAAAATGTTCATTTAATTATTTTCACGTACATTCTTTATTCGCGGCATGACCCTTTTAGAGCTTAGACCACGAGAGTCTGGATTGTGATTTTTATTGTTACTTCCGTGAGGATCGTATAACCTCACTCGTTAGCGAGAACCCAGCTGTATGAAAGCGGGTACGTCAATGTTGAAATTTCATACTCAGTAGCTATTCGCCCCGTCCTCTAAAATATACTCTGAATATGTGTGTACATCAAAATGATGAAATATGCGTGATAAATAAATTTTTTTACCCTCTATACGTGTGTTTCTCGAAAATCTAATATTATTAAAAATTTAGACTTTATTTTGTTGGAAATATTTTTCGTAAATCGCTGTTTTGATAAATGAAATAGTTCAGCTTTTTTGCAAGATAAATCAGTAAAATTAAGCGTAAATTTTTTTATCTTAAAAGTCAGTCAAAAGGAAAGGAAAGTGTTTAAAACTTTTGACCATGAAGTGAAATAGTTTTTTTTTGTCAGAAAAGAATCTCGTAGGTGCATTAAGGATAAAAATGTTCTCTCCTTTTATTCGTTCTTTTCTTCCATTTTAGATGTAAAAGTAATAATAAAAGCATTGTGATACACACAGAGAAAGCGAAATTATATAAGACGAAAAAGGGGACGAAAAGAGGAAAAAATGTCGACTCCCGACACATGTACGCGCATTCTTGGCTGTAAAAAGTTTTGAAGGAAATTTATTTAACTTTAATTCACTTGGATGCTGGATGCCACACATGCTCTTCCCGCTCGCCGAATCTGGATAGTAAAACGAAGAATCTACAAAGGAATGTGGTCCTGAATTTTTTAGCAAAAATATATATTAAACAAAGAGAGACTTTAAATTCATTATGGAAAAATGCAGAAAACTCGCAGCTTCATTTTTGTCTACTTTACGCATTTATTAACATTACTTAACTAATGCATTAATCCACTTTACTAACGCAAAACTCCAAAATTTACCTGCTGCATTTTACAAAGTGACAAAATTACAACGATATCCCTTTATTCCACAAGACAACCAGCCATTCCATTACAAAACCCAGGCGAACGTAGCAGCCAACCGCCAAAGCAACCCCTCTAAAAAGCCCCGGCGCAAAACCCTTTCGCATGATCCGCCTCGCAGCGCAACACAGCCGCCCCCCCCCAAGCCCGTAACAAGCAACAAAGGCGACCCGTCGCCACACACAAACCCACCCACACAAGCGAGGGGCAGGCGAAGTAGGGGGCGGCCAGAGAACAGCATCGACGCTGTCCGCTTGCCGTGATTAATAATCGCTTCACGGCTGCGCTCATTAGTCAAAGCGATACAATTGGCCCGATCTCCCTCTCCCACGTCATTTCGCTGGCGATTCAATGCGGCGCGTCGCCGCGAAGCGATTTAGCCCCGCCGCGGCAGCCTCGGGCCAACTAATATTGATGCGCGCTGCGCGGAGCATCGCGTGACGCGGCCTGCATCACGCAACGTCGCCAAGATTGCGCTAATTCGAGGCCCGCCACAGCTGGGCTTTTTACGAGAGCGGGAATAATTGATTCGTTTGATCGCTGAGCCCGATGGGCGAGATCCCATCCCGCCCCCCCTGTGAACTGGCTCGATCTAACTGATTGCCGGCCAACTTTTACGCCGGCTCTCTCTCTCTCTGACCTGCTTTGCGGCTTTGCGATTAGAGAGCCCCCGCTGCCTTTGGCTAATCTAGGAGCACCGAAATTGCCCTTTTTTTATGTTCATAAATGGCTTTTTTAATTGAGGCTCGCCTTTAAAAAATTATTGGAAACAAATTTTAATTGCCACCCTTTAGTTCATCAATATCTGAGCCTTTGATCTCACGTGTATGTGCGATTCGGCGTCGGATATGAATTTTATTGAAATTCGAAAGCTCTTCATTTTACAATTAACGAATTCCGTTGTTCATCGTATAAAGCCGTATTATTTTCAAACGAAAATATTGGAAAATTATAATAATTGAATCAACCAGACTTTAGATTGTTAATTATAACAGCATTTAATTCAAATTAAAAGGTAAGTAATACCAATTATTGTCAGCTTCGACGAGCTTTTCATTTTCAGTTTGTTAATAATGTAATTCGAGTAAATATTGAGCAAAAGGAAATAAACAGCAAGAAGAATCGAAGAAATATGATCCCGCAGACACGTGTGCGCTCGTCATGTTGTGCATCAACGATACAGAAAACGAGAAAAAGGGGAAAAATAGAAGTGAGAGTAGAAAGAGCTATACACAGGCCTTAAAATTATACAGCACTCTGGCCCGGAAGGACATCCAAACTTTTCCTATTGCATCGGAATTAGCGCTTGCCTTTTCTTTTCTGCTCTTGTTCGCTCATTCCACGCGCCAGTGAGCTCTCCCTTCCCCTCGCCCAGCTTTTTTTTTCTTTTCGACTCGCTCGAAGATACCGAACGAACAAAGTTCTCAAGCCAAGTTGGCCGGGAGTCTCAATGCGCCGATATGATAACAGCTTAGAGATCATTTCAGGAGAGTACGAGAGTGCTGAAATGGGGGTGAAATTCGAAGGAAAAGAAAATCGACAAAGCCGTAATGGCGAAAACGGAAAATGCTGCAGATTTTTCGAGCTGCTTTTTCCCGTACAAAGCAGCAGCCTGTGACAGTCGCTTGAAATTTTAAAATTGGCACAATGCCTCGCCAGTGATTCTTTTATTTAAAAATCTAAGCTGTGCGAGAAATTTTGAGAATTTTCCTTTTATCAACAATAATATTCGCAAATGTACAAAATACAATAAACTCGCAAAACTAATTGACGAGAAATTATAGTTTATTAGAAATACAGCTCAGATGAACGATGCGTAATAATTTGTCGGAACTAATTGAGCAGCTCGAACAATCCAGAAGCGAAACAGACTTAACTTCTCAAGTCCCGGGATGATTAAAAACGTCCTTCGCATTTGTCGTAGGCGCGCTAATATTTCCTACCCAATCAGGCAAAGAGCGTAATTTCAGGTTGTAAAAGCTTTCTCACTGCCGGGCGGACGAGGAAGAGTCAACGCTTCATTATTCCCCGGCAAGTGTCACCGAATTACGAGGGGAGGAATATTATTAGAAGGGATTCGCCGGGCGCCAGAGAAAAGTAAATAATCCGGCGAATATTCGCGCTTATAGAGCGGCGCGGAGGGGAAAGAAACGAGCACTTTTCTCGCGAGGCGCCTCATTTTCCGCGCTTTTTTTATTTTTCTTTTTTTAATACACTCCTTTGCTTTTCTGTCGAAATTAAATCAGAATACGAACGAGAATTAACAGGAGCGGCCAGCCGTATTAAATCTTAATTCAACCGGACTCTCGCACCGTCCGCCATGAGCAAGCTGCATTTTCTCCGATCCAATCGAAGATATACCGACTACACCTGAAAAGTCGCAGCTCAGCCAAGTATAGCCCGGAAGAGAAAGTATCCCGGCAGGACAGTATCAGCGAGACACCGCAGGCCCCGGATCCCCCGAAATATTTTTCCCCGGACATTCGCAGAGCAACAGTAGCAGCGCCAGCAGGAGTAGCGAGCTTGCAAAGCCCCGCGGGAGCGCGGCGCGACGCCAATCCAATTTCGAATCCCATCGAAGAGCAAACAAAGTGAGCGCCAGGCGCGCCCCCGTAACTTTGTCACTCGGGCGCATGCCGACGACTTACATAAGCACGGGACGCGCGGGACGGCCAGTTGCGATCGTCCGGCCAACTCGCCGCTCGCTTGCCGCGCTTTTCGTATAATCAAGTTGCCCCCCACCTCGCAAGCTCGACTTGCGTGCGCTCTTGAGCTTTTTAGAGCAGTTTTTGTGCCTGTTCTCGGGCTGGCCTTTTACTTACATTGCTGCGGCGGTGTACTTGTTGCGGTTGTAAGGAATTTGTCTTCTCTAAACATGTTTATCTGATCGTGTTGTTTTTTATGGCGATTGATTGGAAGCACAAAATATTTTTAACGTTAGAGTAATAATATCTTGCTTTGTTTTTCTTACCGGGTACTAAAACCAATAAATGAAGGAAGTAAGGGGAAAGTCCAATGCTATATACAAGTATACTTTACGGGGGCGAATCGAAAAGAATGTAGACTTAGAATCCAACAAAGTTAAATAAACTATAAATCTTCAATTTCATTACTTTAGTTTGAAATATTAAATTAAATAAAGTTTGCCAGTTATGAATGCGCCATTTAACAAATATTGAAGGTAATTCGAATGAATATGCCATTCTGATTAATGTACCAGTTATTGATTACATTAAAAAAATTATTATTTAGAATAATTATATAAAAAATATTAACCACTAGTTCATAATTTTTAATACTTCTAACATTACATAATAATTTCATTAAAGTCTTAATAACTGAAATATTACTTGAAAAGGTATATCTATTCACACGACTTACCAGCTTAGGTTTTAAATTAAACATATCAAGTATAAAAGCTTAATTTAATTAAATATATTCACATAAAAATAATTTTTTTCCACCATCGCATTAAAGGATAAAATTGAAAAAAAATTTTTTTACTAGCATTGCATATGAATCCAAATTTTTTTATATATAAGAAAAAAATGTAAAAATAACCTTTTTATGAAAACTCGAAATAAATCCCGTGATATAAGAAGCCTGAAGATAAGAAAAATGCTCGCCAGAGATGCGGGATTGCTTGCCCTTCTTCGTCGTTGTTTATAGCATGAAAAAATGTAAACTTTGAAAAAATATACCTTGCGCCTTTTAATTCCAAGAAAAAAGATGATTAAATAACACTCCCTTACTTTCAGTAGAATGAGTCGGGTATTGTGGGACGCCTTTGTATATGAACGTATATATATATATAGTACAAAGTATACACTTGCCGCAATCCCACGTTATCTAATGAACTTTAGCCGCATTTGTCTCAAATTTCCCCAGAGATGAAAGGTCGCCTCTTTTTTTTCAACTTCCCATTATTTATGCTCCTAATGACGTTTCTTCTTAGAAACATAGTACACCGACTTAACAAATTAAAATCTAACGTCTCCTGCATTCCCAATACTTAGACTTTAAGGACGCGGAAAGTGAAAGAAAAAGTTTTATTAAATATTTTCCATATTCCCGTTACGGCTTCAAAAGTTCCTATAGTGCAAATTTGAAACGGGGAATGGCATTGACTTTGATCAGGAAATTACTTTAATAAGACAAAAAATGAGTTCATTAAAAGTTTTTATAAAATAAAGACTCGTGGAAATATTCTTAATGTTAAAAGGTGGAAAAAACTTATAATTTCAAGTTATCGTTCGATTCTATTTTCTGACTGGATTTCTTAATTACGAAGTCTAAAATCAGCGATTCATAAAAATTCTTCTACATTTTACTCCGGAGGAAACGGTCAATAATTTTACGTCTTGCAAGCGAGATAATTGAGAGACTAAAATCAGAGCACATCTCGTTTAAAATGAGAAAGCGGAGGTCGGTTATGAATAGTAGTAAGGCTTCAATTCTCTTAGACGGCTTCTTTTATTTCAGACGACATTTTTTTTTGTATTTGTGGATGTTATTCATCGATAAAGTGTTCATGAAACTCTACTAAAAAATTAAAGTTAATTTGTCGCTTTTATTCCTAATATAAATAGCAAAAATTCAATGACATGCGATGAAAAGGAAAGTTGTGGTGTAATTAGGACAAGGTGCGAAATGATTACTAATGTAAGATGATAATGTAAATAAGCAATCTTAATTTCCTTTATACGTTCATAATTTGTTTCATTACGAAGTTTAGATGAAAAATACTTGTTTTCATCAACTCTATAAAAAAATATCTTTGACACTACACAAACACGCTTGCATTCAATTTTATCAATTCGTTTAAATCGTTTGCAGTTCAAAATTGGCGAAACTACCGCGCTGTTACGGGCAGCTACTTGTTCGAAACTATTTTTGTTTATTCTTTATCCAAGTTTTTTTAGTATTGCGAGAACGTATCGTAACCTGCAGACCGATCGCTTCTCAGCGAATAAAGCTTTTATACAAGTAAAGTTGAAATGGCCTTTGCTCCTTTGGCGGAATTTTCCGGCCGGAATGGGGCTAGGCAATCTCCATTGAAAATCAAAGCGGCCGGTCGCGAAATAAAAAGCCCGCCGATCATTTATATTCTCGAGAAAATAATCAAGGACGGGGAACTAAAAACACCTGTTCAATGATTTATGACAGGTACAGGGCGACCGCTGCTAAAAGTGGATTCGAAAATCCACCGTTTGCGGCTGTAAACGCGATTGCGAACGACCGGCTGATTTATGGAACGGGCCGCCCGCGCGCTCACAAGAGAGAGAGAGAGAGAGAGAGAAAGAGAGCTTTGAAATCCGCGCTCGGCACTAGCGCGCCCATAGATGCGAATGTGCAGTCGCAGACTCGGCACTGGAAAATCGACCGTTCCGCTGTGCGCGACTTCCTTCCCATTATCTGAAGCTTGATATTTTTTTTCAACTTTATCGATACAGTATCTTGTTTTTAATCTTCCATCCGTCCCTCTAGTGGAATAAAAATTGATAAATGTTGTTAGGTAATTATATTCGGATGCAAAAGCTACTTTTAAACTAATCCTAGCATTATTTTTTAAAAAATGCGGGGTGCATGAAATTTTTCTATTACATTGTTGAAATATTATAACATGAAAAATTATTTAATATAAAAGAACAATATAAAATAGAATGCAAAATTTTATTAGCCACCGTTCTAGCTTTACTCGAGTATATATAATTTTTCCTAAAGATACATAAATACAGTTATTCTGAAAGATGCTTTGTTATTTTTCATGCGAATTTAATTTCCAAGGTCTCGTTTTGTTCATTAAGTATAAGTATTTAGGTAGAATTTGTAAAATCTGTGTGAATATTACTCAACATCTTTATAAGCTTACTAAGATAAAAGAATAGTATTAAATGATTTTAATAAATTAAGCAAAATATGTGTCAATAAAAATGCATTTATTGAAAACTAATAGTACATACTAAAGCCAAAATAAAAATATAATATTTTTATAATACTTGTATGACTTGATATTATACCTCATTAACGATATAGACTGTTGTAGCATCGTAAAACATCTAATAACGATACTGGCGACCGCAGAGCAAAAAAGTATCTAATTCTGAAGCTCTCTCTCTCTCTCTCTCTCTCTATCTCTATCTCTCGCTCTGTCCCTCTCCCTGACTCACTCTCTCATTCTCTGTATAACTCTTTAAGTCAGGAAGTTATTAAACTATAAAATCATCCAGTTACTTTAGTGCCCGGTGCGCGGTCTGCCGAACTAAAAGTCTGGAACAAAGTGCTTTCGAAGAAGGACTCGTCCATAAATCCAGCGGAAAGGACGCTTGAAATAAAAAGCTACGGGCAGTATTAAAAAAAAAAGAAAAGAAAAAAAAACGAAATGGAGCAAAAAGACAGAGAGCAGGGGTGGCCAGTAAATAGGGTAAAAAGGAAAGCCGCCGGAAAAGCCGCAGCGCGGAAGGAAACGAAGCAGAAGAAAGCAAGTTAGAAAAATCGTGATCGGCGTGCGCTTCATTATTCGGCGCGTCGGCATCTACACACACACACACGGGGGCAGCGCCTGAATCGAAGCCATCTCGTTTGCGCGCGCTAGCTCGCGCCAAGCGATGTATCGATTTTGCAGAAATTGCACTCAGCTCTCTCTCTCTCTCCCTCTCTCATGCATGTACGTATAGCGTACTGCGTACGTAAAGTAGATTCGAGGACGGTGCATTGAACCGCTGGTCTTACGAGCCCGGCGCCGATTTATCAGTTCGACGCAGTAATTTCGCTCTTGGTTTTAGGACAGATCGACGATTTCGGCTAGGTGCTTGCTGGTTTTTCGGTTAATAGAAAAGAGAAATCTTGGCTTTAACGCACTTCACGTGGCGGTCGTTGCACAACACCATTTTTCAAAATCTTGGCTTGTTGCTTCAAAATGGCTTTTATTAATTCCTTCTAAGTTTATCAGTTGATTTTTTATTTACTTTAATGATATTTATTTATTCCAACAAAATAACCGGTAATTATCAAAGTCAACAAAATATAAACAAATATCTTTGCTCCTTGCTTCTGAAAAAATGTGTAAATTTGAACTACTTCATGACTGAAAATGTGCTGCCCAACTTTTGCACATCCCCTCGTTGGCAAAAATACAACGTTTCACACGGGGAGAAAAGCTATTTGGAACTCCAGCGAGGTATATTCAAGCTTTATTTAAACGCCTTACCCTCGCTAGAAACAGCTGACTTTCTCGCTTTGTTGCACAACGCATTGTCGAAAAATGAATTCAGCAATATTTAAAATAAAAAACTAAACCAACTTATCTAATTGCTAAATACTTAAACACAGTATGGAACAAATAGGAAGACAAAGTAAAGGAAAAAAGTCGAGGACAAGCGGCCGAGCCCACTCGAAGAAAAATTAACTCTCCTTATACAGTAACAAACCGAGTCCGCTCTTATCAGAATCTCGGACGATGTGTCAAGTTTGTCCGAAATTCGCCGAGTTTCCTTTGCAGAGCGCTCAGCTAGCGTTGGCCTAGCGAGAGAGAAAGAGCTGGCTGGCTGGCGCTTGCGCGCACACGAGCCGGGTGTGTTTGCGGGGGGGGAGTGGGGAGAAAGCGAGAAATGATAAGGGAGGAACGAACAGAATCGCGCGAGTTAATAGCCCGTACTTTCCAGCCGTAACTTGAAGCAATCTAGATAGAGCCTGCTTTATGAAGCCTCGCTTGTAGTACTTCCTCGGTCGCTCCGACGACCTTTCCCTCCGCGTTCCGCGCGCGCGCTGTATACACTTCGATGCTTGAGTGCGCGCAAACATTCTCTGTAAATTTTCAGTCGCAAATATTTTCATCTCATTAGCCGTTAATTATATACTCGGCAAGCGAGTTTCCTTCGCCCCGACGCTTTGATACCGCAATTTCGCGGCTATAAACAGCCACGAGGCTAAGGTGGGTAACGCACCTTTTGCCCCGCATGCTCTCTTTTACTTTATAATTTCAGAGGCTCGAGTACGTGAATATATCTAGTTGTCTCGATATTTCAAAACATACGTTTTCTAATCATGTCTTGTCTTAAAATGTTCGAGTTTTTACCTAGAGATGGCATTTGAGAGATAAGAGCGAGGAGAGAGCTTCGATTATAGTCTGGCATTTCAAAGATTATTTTAATGGAATGAAATCAAAGATGAAGATTACATTTCAAGCAAGACTTTTGCGGACAATGAAAATCGATTACGTGAAAATTATTGCTTTCCAAAGCGTTTCTAAGAAAGCCTAAAATGATAAAGTCAACCTCAACCTACTTATTACTAAAAGATAGATATCATGTAGCTCGGTATTGATTCGATTTCAAAATTATCTTTTATTTCAAAGTTCCATCTTTGTAAAAGAAAGGAAAAAAATTTTTATAATACAACTTGTTTTTTCCCAGAAAACTATTTATGGGTATACGAATTTAAAAAAATTATAGCCTTTCCTAGATTTTATCGCTAAATTTGAAAATATTGTCGCTGAAGTGATGCAATTATTTTTTTGTTTAAGTAACTACCGCCAGGGAACGGATTAATTTACAAGAAACAACACTCGGCGATGACGTAAAACTCAACGAGACTGGGAGAGCAAAAGGTAAAGTTTACTCTTTCGAGGGCAAACTCGTTTTTCATCCTACCTATTCTCACTGACCGTAAACAAAAAGTAATCGGTGTAAAAAGAGATGAGGCTACTTACAGCTGCGCGCACCAGCGCCATTTGTAAGCATTTTGTCCAAGGCAAAAGTTTGTCAACTGAAATTGACTGAATATAGTTGATTGCTGTTCAAACTTCCTTTGCGGCTTTTGGGCGCCATCAGCCGAACTTGCCATCTCTATCAATGGCCATCGATTAATTAATTGCCCGTAACAACTTACACCAGCTGTAGCGTTCGATTCGTTAAGTCTTGATGCTCACGTTGAAAAAGTATCTTATTGTAGTATCCGTTTTAAAGTGTATTATGGCTCAGTGCTGAGAATTGCAAAAAAAAAGTAGGAAACTATGTGTCACTGTCCGAAGTCTTATTTCAGTGAATCCAGAATTCAGCGGGGCTCCTCTCGGCATCTGAAAAATGCAAAATGTCAGTTGGAGCGTGTTTCGCTTGGCCGTCCTCGCCTCCCTTTACAGAAACGACGAGGGCGAAGAAGAATCGCTGCGCACTCCCGGAGATTTTCCGACTTTTGCCGATAAAAAAGAAATCAAGCTCGACGGCGAGCGAGCGCGCGCAAGCGAGGAACAAGGGCTGAAACGAGAGAAGCGGCCGGGGCAAAGTTTCGCGCACAAGGAGGAGCGCCGCGGCATTACTTCGTTACCCCCGGCTTCGTAGCGGCGGCAGCCTTCATTGTGGTCCATAACTTTTTCAAATAGATTTATGCTAATGACCAGTTTCTTAACTAGCGAGCGCGCCCGCCTGGCAGCCGGCTTTCCCTCTTCTTTTTTCATGCTTGCTCTTTTACCTCGCTCTAGTCTCGATCATCTTCTACCCTCCCGCACGCAGCAACCCCCCCAAGCTCTCTCGCACCTTTCTCTCCAAGCGAAGAAATACCTCCCCACCCTGCCCCTTCTTCGGCGAGGCTAATGCACGCTGGAAGCTTCTTTAATGTCTGCCGCCGTCGCTGCGAGAATGCCGCTCTAAGTTTTGATAAGGACTTTTCTAAGGCTGACGCTCTAAAGAGATTCCGTTACATCATTGTCATTACAGTATTCTATGGGTACGATATTTTCGTATTATCTTGCTTAAATTATTCGATAGCGTTAAGGGATGCTGAGAGCTACTTCGGTGAGCGATTTTCTAACATTTCTGAACAGTTGTTTCAGTAATTATTAATTAATATTGACGGAATGAAACTTTAGTTTTCTGGAGTTTATTATTTTACTTGCATTATGATAACTTATATCTGGAATAATTCATATTTAATTGAATTAATTATCGTTCTGCTAATTCAGTCAAGCATCACATTAATTAAAAATATCAAAATAAAGGGAATCTATTGATTGCCAGGTATATTTCTTTGTTGATCCATTTTTGTACCAAAGTTTCAGACGTTCTAATTATTTTTACATCCTTCTATTTTTTTTTTCAATACACAGAAAATAATTTAAGGCATATTGATTTTTCGTTCACTGAAAATCCAGACAAGAGATATAAAATTAATAAAACGCTCGAAGTTACGATAAATTAATCAATAGTTTGTGGCGATCAATTTAGAATCTCTTCACCCTTAACTCTAAAATGAACAATAGAATCATTTAAATATAAAAAAATACCTTAGAATAAACAAATATATTTTTTAAAGCATGCACGATTTTTATATTATTTATAACTAAAAAGCAGGCAAGAGTGTTGTAAAAATAAAGCAGCAAACGAATATAAAACAGCGGGCAGAAAAGTAGAGCAGCGGACAAAAAGTAAAACAGTGAAGCACTTTTTTGTCCACTGTTTTCCTTTTTTCCTAGCTCCTCTCTTTTTGCTCCTTGTTCTGAAAATCAAATAAAAATTCCCAAAATATTTTTGTTTTTATAGAATAAACTACAAAAAAAATAATAAGTAATATAATTTTTAATTTATAATTACTTATGCAGTTGTTTTCTTTCCATTTCTGCATCCAGTAGTGGTTTAAATATATTATAATTAACATAGTTACAATGCTATAACTTTTCTATTAAACGCATAGTTCTTATGTCGAAAAATGGTAAATTTAGTCCGACATTTTGCATTTACAAAAAGCGGAATAATCAATACATGTATGACAAAAAGTACATTCAACACGGCTGAGTGAAGTTTTTTGACCTCGAGCGGGTACGAAACTCGTTTCCGGCTCATGCTAACTCGTCTACGACTCGTACTACAAACTCAATACTCGGTTCGACAAAGTTGACTTTTTACCCTTAGTATAACTCGCTGGATTGGTATATGAACGACAATTACTTTGATTTTTGAGGCGTAATAGTCGAAGTTTTCGATGTATATTATTAACGTCTTTTTAAAAACGAAATATTACTTAACAGTAAAAAATTAAAAGTATTTTAAGACCTTTGCATATGAAAATATTAGAATTTTTTACTTTATTCAGAAATTTACCGATGTACATGTGCATACTTATACCTACTAGGCTCAGATAGTGCAAAGGACATATTCTGTAAGAGACACGTAAAACTAATTTATTCCAAGAGCCGAAGGTTATAATTACAGATTATCAGAGTGAGGAAGTTTGCGATTTGTTGTCAGCTGCATGTAGTGCAAACTGGAGAGATCAGGCTGCATCATTTTCGCACGGCTCTGTCTAGCTTTTTCTGCTTTAACATTCAAGAGAGCGAGGCTTGCACGCGCGGCAACAGGACACAATGCCTGAATTTTAAAGAACGCAAGAGCCCGTCAGATTACTTTCCATATCTGACGTGACGTTTCAAGTCACGTATGTCTCCTGTACCTCCCGGCTAATATCGAGAGACGACATTCCCTCTGCCGTCCATCCGTCTGTAGTTCGTGCCCATCCGTATGTATTTCTCCGGCCGTGTGACTGTCGATCGATTTTTCCGGCGTGCATTTGGCCTCCTCCTACCCCATCCTCTCTTTCTCTCTCTCTCTCTCTTTCTCTTTCTTTCGTTTCTTTTGCGGCACGCCGGCTGGAATTCCAAACGAGGCAAATGCTAGGTGAGATCGGCGCTCTACTTGCTCAATTTCGAATTCGTCGTTTAGCATAAGAGCGTTGGGGCTTATTGAATAATAAATTAAGCCCGCTGAGCGAAAAGTTCAATAAGGGAAAGGGTATTTCAACAGGTGAGGCTGGGGGTTAGCTCGTTTCGCTGAATGATTGGGATGATTGCTCCGAGCCAATGATACCGTTAACGCGAACTGCTTTTTCAAACGCTCAAATTCAAGATTAAACCGTTATATTCGCTGTTTGAAATTTTTTTTGAAACTACGCTACTGAAATTTCTTTAGAAAATCTTTTGGCTATATGGTATCAAAATTCTTAACGGCGAGTCCGCATCGCGCTCTTTGTGCTTTGCGCTTTGTATTTTGTTCTTTATGAGAAAAAAGTGTTGCTTGCCATCTTATGAATTGCATTGCCACGGGGGATAAATAGCCAACAGAGCTCGTTGTTTATTCCCTGTGGTAAGGTAAAGTACCTAGCACAAAAGCTCAAAGAATGCAATGTAAACTTGCTGTAAGTGTTGATAACCTCAAACTTGAGAAAAAGGCAAGTTTTCTTACAGCGCAAGATAATTATTTGTTTGTAATGTAAATTAAAACTTTAAAAGAAAATTCACTTTTTTGAAAATATAAATTATATTAGGTTTTTTAAAGAACTCGTTAGAAAGTAAAGTATTTCTATCTGCATTTCGTGTTCAAGAAATAATAGTTGAGAATATACTTACATTAGCAGATTTTCAAATTATGAAAATATCATCTACTTGAGCAGTAATCGTACGCCTGAAGATGAATTTTTTGTTTTTTACAAACCCCCACCCCTAAAGTCTGTAAGGGTCTATAAAACATTATTAATTCCATTTCTCCCTCTTAAAAAGAATCTGAAAAAATTCTTGAAAACGTTTTCTTTTGTACGTTTCAAAGATATAGAAGTTTGAAAGATATAAGAACCTTTTGTTCATATAAAAATTCATAAAATTACAATTTAATTATTATTTAATCCAGATATTATATTACGTCTAAACAGAAAAATCCATTTTTAGTTAAGTAGTTCCTAAATTGTTTCCTGATTTTCTCCGTTGTAATTTTATTATTATTTATATGAAAGGAACAATGAAAATTAAAGTAAAAAATCGCGTATTTTAAAATTCTGACCATGATTATATTTATATTTCGTGCCGTAACGAATTTATGTATTACATTTCAACTGAGTTTCTCGGAAACGGGCCCTTAAAACGCCAATTTTTTTTTAAAACATGTAAAGTGGACTTAGCAGCTATTTCGAAAAGCAGTTATAGAGCAGTCATCGTTGAATTGTTCAGTTTAAAAATCATATTTTTTGAATCTGGAGCATGAAATGTATTTAAAATCACGTAAATGAAAGATTAAAAAAAATCAGCATTTCAAAATACTTCTCTGTAACAAAGCAAAATAATTCGAAAAATGTAATTTTTTTAATGAAACTCAACAAGCCTTTTCAATTATATAGCGGCACCTTTTTGACAAGTGACCGCCTTTAATTCCATCTATCAAGATTTATCAGTCCCATAGCTCTTCAGACGAGATAGCTTTTAAAAATTAGCTCTCCCCTTTTCGTACCCACTTCCTTGAAAGCCACGTGAACCTCTTCCCGGAAATCGGCTCGACAATGACGACCCCCCGAGATCGATCAGGGCTAATGTCCGCGCTGATAACGCGCCAATCATTACTCGCTCGTCCCAGCGCGCTAAGTAAATTAATGCTCTGAACACGCGCGCCCATCTACCACGACTATACATCTACATTCCTTCGACGAAGCCTAAATTACAAAAGTGCTATTCGCGTATCTTCGGCTTTTTTCTTTTTCATACAGACTGCCGCTCGCCGAATTACAGTTTCATGTCGGTATGAATAAATTATCGGCACGGCGCGCACTCTCGGGCGCATTATACGGCTGAATCTCTCGCTCGCTCGCTCGCTCGGCCGTACTCGCCTTTTTTACGAGCTGCTTTTTAGGGGCCAGCCCCGGGATAGTGGCGTCAAGTTACCAAGCAGTTTCTTATGCGCAGCTATGGCTTATTTTTCATAAAACAATTTACACGGAGCTGCGCGTAGGGATAAAAATTGCAGGCCGTAAGTTGTGATGATGGGATATCGTGATCCTGCGATAAGACGCCTCTTTCGAAGAGTTGAATGTGAAAGAGCTCAAAATGGGATGCATTATTTCGTTGATCACTTATTCACTCGGTGCTTTTTACTCGAATTTTTAATAGAAAAAACTTTGCGAGGGCTTACAGTTTTTAATAGCATCTGTCTAGAATCCGGACGCCATCTTAACTGACTAGTTTCGACTCGTTCTACTTTACGATAACTTACATGCACTTGAACGTCAAAGTAGAGTCATAATTGGAGGCTTCAAAGCATAAAGAAACTAAGTCAATTTTCACGTATTCTAGCAAAAGTCGGTACTAAGAATTAATTCTAAAAACCAAATTATTTAACATGAATAATATTTGAATATCAAAA
>JAPYZA010005935.1:0-12287 GCA_030522685.1 Eupelmus azureus | reverse complement strand
TAATAAATAAAAACAACAAAGAACAATCAATCATAAACAAATAGAACAAAAGTACATCAATATTGTAACAAACATTCACCTAGAAATAAACTAGTTTATTTACGTAAATATTAATTATTTAGTTGTAAAAGATGCTCGAAAAAAATAAATAAATCATTGTAAACATCTTTTGGTAAAATATCGTAGCACCGCCAACCGTACAAAGCCGGAACCATCCCGCTTTCAAGACTACGCCTCCACCCAATCACCACCCGAACGGAAGCCTAATTGGCCGAAACTAACCCCACTCTCAAGGCCAAGTGGAAGAGCGGAAGTGCTGCAGGGCCCACAATTGGCCACCCCCGCGTGAGCACCTCAACCTAGAGGGGAGGTTGATGCTGCAGTCCCTATATAAGCTCAGGAGCGGGCCAAAAACGGCAGTTATCCACCGGCCAGACTAAAATGTAGCCTTCGAAGTTTTACCGGAGTTATCCACCGGAGATCAGACCAGACCAGACCAGACCAGACCAGAGCAGAGCAAGCCAGATCGAACTTCAAGACTACCTAGACCACCAACTGAACTTCAAGAAGCGCAATGAAACCAGCAATATTACGCAGCAAAGATTTCGGTAACGCGAAAGTATTAAAACGTCCGCTTGTGTCGGTTCTCGGTGAAAGTAATTGCTGAAGAGTAAGTTTTTATTTTTTTTTTAATAAATAATTGAAGTTTCATTTCCTACAACTATTCTTTTACTTTTTTTTTTATATTGAACCTTTATCTAACCAAGTTAAATTCCGAGACACTCCTTTCTGTTGGTAGTGTTGGAGATATATCCGCTTAGATAAACCCTCATTTTGAACCTCTTTTTAAACTCAATAAGAATCCATTCGTTGCTATTGGACATCAAAGTCTATGCATAAAAGGGTGCACAATAAATTTGAAGCGTATTGACGGCCACTCCGACGTCACAGAATTATAAATTAATTTTTAATTAATTAAATAAGTTATAAATTAAATGAAAGTTTAATTAATAATTAATTTTTAGTTATGAATTAAACTGTCGTTTAGTTAATAATTAATATTTAATTATATATTAATTTTTAATTAATTAAATTAGATATTAATTAAACGAAAGTTTAATTGATAACTAAAATTTAATTATAAATTAATTTTCAATTAATTAAATTATTTATCAATTGAACGAAAGTTTAATCAATAATTAATTTTTAGTTATCGATTAAAGTTTCGTTTAATTAATAACTAAAATTGAATTATAAATTAATTTTTAATTAATTAAATTACTTATAAATTAAATGAAAGTTTAATTAATAGTATAACGGGGAGTGAATTTCGCGCTAGTCGGTGCAATTACAGGGCGTGATATTACCGGCCGGATATCATGAGTAGGCCCTTAAGGAGCACAATAGCCAGTGCGGCGTTGGCTCTGTTGTAGAGTACGAGCTTCTGGATCCAAACATCGTGGCCATACACCACTACAGAGGCTCTGTCGCTTATAATTTCTAATAATTTAATAAAGCAACAATATGAAGCTATTCAAAGAAGCTAAACAGTATAACTGCAATTTATATCCTAGCTACAAGGATATTGTAACGGCCAAGAAATCACCTTATCCACCTGGTATAGTAGTGAGTGAAAAAGCTTGTGAAATTACACTTCAATATCTGCTACACCACGCTACTCAACGGCTATTTGAAATTTTACAACCACCGACTTCCAGCAATAAAAATCAAAATGAATTTATTTTAATCTGTAAATATGGATTCGACTGAAGCAGTGGGTAATCACTGTATAAACAATCATGGAGCGAAGAAAATTTGGACGATCAAAGCTTATTTACGATTTTAATTGTTTCATTACAATTAAAAAATAATATAACAGGAAAAATAATCTGGGAAAATCCACAACTTTCGTCGACACGTTTGAAAAATTGAAAGTACAAAATCGTACCATTCGGCAAGATTTCGTAAATTTTAGTATGGTTCTGTACGTTGGCGTACGTTCGCGTACGTTCACGTACGTTTTGGTTGAAATTCGGACATTGTGCGGAACATTGTACGGAAACGTACGTAAACATACGCGAACCTACGCGAACGTACGCAAACATACGATGACATACGGTCAAGTATGAAATTGTGCCTAAACGTACTTAGATATACAGAGAAGTACCGCTTCGTACTTTTTACAAATAAAATCTGTTAAAAAAGAAATGTACACGATCGTTCGGAAACGTACGCGAACGTACGCGAACGTACGTAAACATAAGATAACATTCTGAAAGATACGTAAATGTATACAAACATATTATTTTTGCATATGTATAAACAAAATTTATACTACATGTACGTTCTTGTAGTTTTCTGTACAATATTGTACATTTTAATACATTTCTGCACCTTGGCGTACGTTCGCGTACGTTTGTGTACGTTCAAAAACAAAATATTTTATCTATGGAAAAAAATTTTTTTACTTAATGTCTGTTTTTGTACTTCTCTGTATAAGGTTGGACATTTCCGTAAATTTCCGTACGTTGGTGTGCGTTGGCGTACGTTTGCGTACGTTCGCGTACATTGGCGTACATTCGCGTACATTCGCGTACGTCCGCGTACGTTTCCCTATGAATTGTCCGAATCTTCACAAAAATTTACAGAATCGTACGCGAACGTACGCGAACATACGGAAACATCCAGAAATGTAACACAAACGTACTATTTTTATTTCCATTAGAAAAACTATTTAATGTTCTCAAATTATAATGAAATGTTTTTTAATTTCATTTTATAATTATGTCATTTTTTAGATCTCAAATGTATTATTAGATACTTCAAGTATGGCTCGTAGCATTTGCAAAGTAAAAACATCGCAAATAAACGATATAGATAAAATTTTAGGAATGAACGAAGATGAAGCTGCGCTAGACTTCTTATTACCCGTTTTTCATTTATATATTCATTTTTTCAATTGTTTTCTACGTATTTCGTTCCGTTTGGAAATTAAAAAATGGAGGGTTAGTTTTTTCCTATATAAATTTAGAAAAAGTTTGTGTTATAATTCTTGTCTATTTCGTATGAGAAAATCGAATTATATTTTATACATTTGAATTTAAAAATATTGCATTAGGTAAGCGAAAAAAATTGAACAAAGGCAGCAGTAGAAGCTCGAAAACAAGCGATTTAAGAAAAATTCTTAAAATAATTGTATTACTCGTGGGAGTAATAACCGCGCACTTTTCCTCGCGAGGGTAGTTACTTTTGTTAACTAATTAGTTATACAGAATATACTTCATTAGATTCCCTTTAACTCTCGAGTTCGCGTTTTATTTACACTCGAATCCTGATTTCCTTGTCGCCGAATACCGCCACCTCCGCGGGTACAGACGCCACTGTACAGAAGCTGGGCAACCGGCAATTATTTATATAAATTCACAAGTGACAAGCTGAAGTTACTCGTTGTAGCGGGCACTCGACACTGCAGGAAGTGGTCATTGCACAAGTGACTAACATTCACGGACTATTTCAGCCGCATCGGTGGAGCTCGGGTTTGGATCCGAGCAGAGTGCAATATTGCTGATTAATTTAATTTGTTTACTAAATTTTACCCCGTTACAACTTGCGCCCAAAACGTGTATTTGCGTCAGGATTGTCAGCAAAAAATATTGAATATATTTTTCTCCTTGTGTTCCTCGCTAGAACAGTGAAATCTAGCGAGAATCGAACGCCCGGCCTTGGGTTCCAATAGAGACTTCGAAATCGAACGCAGGACTGAAAATTCGAAAATTTTTTTTTTGCGTTTTCTCGCATCTACAGGGTAGTGCGAAGCGTTTCGACTATAAAATGGCGTAAAGCGAACGTACGTTCTCGGAATCGAACACGAAAATCGAGAGATTTTGATTTTTTGAGTTTTGACAAAAAGTGAGTATAGTATAGGCGCACCCGAGAGTGAATCGACAATTTGGTAATTGTTTGCGTTTTTGAGATAAGGTTGACATCAAAAACGGTTTTCGATATTTTCGACGAATTTTCGTCGGTGTTGTCGTAGTCCCGGGTAATAGTGACGTAAAATGGAAACGAAATTCTTCTCTCCCTATTTCTTCGAGTTTTTCAGGAAAAAACTCGGAGAAATCGTGTGTAAGTGTGAGTGTGGCGCAAATGATGACGCAGACTTGGAATAGCTGCGACATTGTGTTTACCGTAGAGTAAATTGACTTTATTCGCGGATCGAAGAGTTGTTAATTTATAACAAGCGTGTCCACTAGCACCAGTGTAAAGTACACACGGACGTGGTCAACTCCAGTGCAAGTAAAGTAGTATTTTTTTGGTATCCTCGAAGGAAGATTGCCAAATCGATAAAGTAGAATACTTGCTTGCTGTAAAAACACTTGAGTGTAAGCACTTCGGAGTTGACACTTGGAGTTATCAATCGATAATTACAAGGTGTCCCCGCGTGATGTCAGGCTCTCCTTCGGTACTTCGGCGTAAGAAGAGATTAGGTTAATCTTGTTCGCACCCCCAAAAACTAGCTAAGGTTAGAAACCCGCGCGTTTCCGGAGTATCGAATGAGTTTAAGGTTGATACTTTGTTAAAATGCCCAATATAACAGAGACCAACAATGTTCAAATCAAGACGTCTGAGAGCGTAGAGAACTGGTGCCTCTGCGCTTCAACAGCAGACATCGATATATATCTGAGCAATCTGTCGTTGCGCCTAGAGGGTAAGAAGTTCCAGAAGTTAGATCGCATGTTGAAGCGGTTATTGGGTGACTACAGCGATCAAGATTTTCTGGAGCTTCCCGATGCAGATGAACACTCTGCGTCGGTCACAAGGGTGAATCTGCGAACAAGGTTTATCGATAGGTTCTGCGTCGGAGATCTGGACTTCTCATGGGTAAATAGCACCCATGAGACCGTAGAACCACATCCGCTCGAAGCTCTTCGCACGGATGACGAAGCGCTTGGGAGACTACAGGCAACTAGTCGGGAAATCGCCTCCAGAAGAGGATGATCAGATTCGTGAGACCACCAACCAGTGCCAGAGTGGCCAGACCTAGTTTCTGGAAATGGTGACAGCCGCTGGGGAAAATTTCCGAGTACCAGTAGAGTTCGCTGTATTCATCACAAGCATGCAGAAGCAGATGAGGGACTTGACGGCCTAAGTGAGTGCTTTGCAAGCATAGAGTTTCCAACCTTCAGTAAATAGTACCGCGATAGATGGCGGAAATACTGGTAGAACTCGAGTGAACTACCAGGATAACTTGGAACCTTTCCGGGCCACAAGCCAAAGGGATTCCCTTGGCAGACTTTCTCTTCCAAGTGACAGATGAGACACTCACCGATCTTCCTCTTCCGCGAAATGGACGAGATTCAAAACAGAGGCCTCCGTCCAGAAATTCGAACGGTGCCTCGGCGGGAAGGAGATCGCAGAATTCAGAGTGGAATTCTGCAATTCCGCCAAGGTCAAGCGCATCTGCAACTGGACTCGGAAGTGATCTCCTACATTTTTCGACGGGATCGCGAAGAGATGTAGGGCAAATTGTGCGCAAAAGGGGCGTACAATTCTCGGGAGAGAAGGGCCAAAGCGCCGATTACTTCTTGAACCGAGTCAAGGAGGGCTGGAACCTGGCACAATTCTCGGAGGAGATGTTGAGTTCTCTCTCCGAGTTATTCACTGGCGTGCCAACCATCTGGTACCAGAACAATAAGGAATTCTGAGCCACTTGGCAAGAGTTTGCATATCAATTCTGTAGTGGATATGGTGTCAACAAAGGTTACTAGCAGAGCCTTATGTATGAGGCTAATAATCGGACGCAAGGACCGGAGGAGCCGGTTCGAGTCTACCTGACGTGTCTCACGGCCATTATTAGGCGAATGAACCCGCCGCGCGATACAGGGAGATAGCTGTATCTCTTGCAAGATACATCGTAACCTCTTCCCATAAATGCAACAACTGGTGAAGAGAGCAGGGTGCCACAGCCTCAAGACGCTGCTAGACGCAGCACTCGAGGCCGAGATGATTCTGGATGACGGATAGGCATAAAGACCGTCTCCATCTCCCGAATAGTGCCTGCTCCCCGAAACATCCTACAAGAAAAAGAAAGGGCCGAAAACCAGTGCTGATTTGGCGGCAGTGAATGCCGATCCATCGTCGCAGCCAAAAGGCATGGAGACTACGGTGCGAAGACGTTCAGCTTTTCCTCCAGGAGCCTCGCGAATAACGAGGCTCCTGGAGGAAAAGCTGAACGCCTTCGCGGAAAAGGCCGGCGAATCTCCTCAAGGATCCCCCAAAAATAAGAAGAAGTGGGGGAAAGGCCGATTCCAGAAGGGCAAAAATACCCAGAAGGACATGAGCAAGGACAGTGAGAAGTCTAATTCCCAGCAAAAGTCCAAGGATTGACAAGATGGGAAACAGAGCGCACTATTCAAGCCAAAAAGGCCTCTAAACTGAGGCCAACTGGGCTATTCCCAAGTGTTTCGATCTAAGTGCTCGGGAAACGGGCAAGGGGTAACGTAAATGGGTCATCCGTCCTCCCACAAGCCGTCTTGCCAGCGCAAGTTGATGTATGCGCTGTCTCTCAGGAAAATGTTTCTGATCCTTCGACGCTCGAAGAAAACGAACTCGAAGAAAAACATCTAGAACCAGTCTCTGATCCCCGGGATGGAACTCGGTGGTGGCTGAAGTTGATCGTAGATGGGTATAAGCTTCGAGCCCTCTACAACTCGGGAACAACCTACACAACCATGGGAGTTTGGGGGCTCAAAATAGTTTCAGCATGTGGAGCAAAGGTATTTCCAGGTGATGCTTGCAAGACGAAGCTACCGGCAGGACAATCGATTCTAATTTCGGGATACGCTGACCTAGTCTTCGATCTAGAAGGTATGAAAAAGTGTTTCCTGACGGTGATCGTTCCAGATAAGGAGATCGACTGCTACGTTGGCTCGAATTTCATTCGTGCATTCGACACGATTCATGATCCCGTTCGAGATATCATGCTGCTTAGTGCTACAGGATCATGCATCGATCTCGAGGTAGCTGGCAACAGCCCAAAAGACATCACTCATTTGGCCTCCATTGAGTGAATGAAAAGTCAGAGGAACGCATCACCTTGGCCCAGGTGGTTGAAAAAGTCCTTGGAAAGGACGATCCTCCACTATGGTGCACATCGTGGATAGAACACGCTATCAACGTAGGTGGTGCAACCCCAGTGAAGCAAAAGTGTTACCCTGTCTCCAAGAAGCGCGAAGAAGACATGTTTGCGCAAGCACAGAAGATGCTGGAGACAGGAGTAATCGAACCCTCGGCCAGTGGATGGTCGAGCCCCGTGGTCATGGTTCGAAAGGCCAACAGGAAGTTCCGATTTTGAGTTGATTATCGCAAAGTAAATGCGGTGTGGAAAGCAGATGTTTATCCATTGCCGAATATGGATTCTATTCTCCGCAAATTACAATATAAAAAGTATATCTCAACGCTGGATCTGGGTCAAGCTTACCACCAGATCCCGTTGAAGGTGGAGTCTAGACCTTTTTCTGCTTTTGCCGACCCTGGAATGGGCTTATTCCAGTTCACCATGATGCCGTATGGATTATCGTATGCTGGAGCAACGTTCCAGCGTCTAATCGACATGGAGATTGGGGTAAAAATGTAGCCCTATGCCTTCAGCTACTTTGACCATATAATCATCATCACCAAGACGTTTGAAGAACACTTCAAGTTGCTGGAGTATGTGCAGCAGCGTGTCAAGGCCGCTGGTTTGACAATAAACCTCGAAAAGTGCGTGTTTGGTCAGACCGAGGTCAAATACTTCGGTATGTTGATCATCCGGGACGGTTTCCGGCCTGATCCGGACAAGATCAAATCGATCATTGATTTTCCTGCACCACGGAACCTAAAGCAGCTTCGCCGCTTCTTAGGCATGCCTTCGTTGTATAGGAAGTTCCTCGGCAACTTAGCAATGGTTGCCGAGCTCCTCACTGCTTTGACGCGCAAGGACTGTTGAAATGAGTGGAAAGAAGAGCAGCAGCTGGTTTTTGAAGCTGTAAAAGCCATGGTGGCTTCTGCTCCAATCCTTGCAAGGCCAGATTTCGAGACTCAGTTTGTGCTCCACACTGATGCCAGTGATACAGGCATTGGAGCTGTTCTTCTCCAAGAAATTGATAGGGGAGAACTTGTCTTAGAATTTGCGAGCCGCACGCTGACACAGGCTGACAGGAATTACAGTGTCACCAAGCGTGAGTTTAGCTGTGTATGGGCCATTCGCATATTTCGACCGTACGTCGACGGCTACAAATTTAATGTGGTGACGGATCACTCTAGCCTTCGATAACTCCGCAGCCTTGTGAACTCCACTGGGAGGTTAGCTCGGTGGGCTCTAGAATTACAAGGCAACGAATATGTAGTTGTATATATATCCTTATATATACAATTCCTTATATATTTATTAAGTTCCTGATGCACGAAGGGACTCAGGACGAATATGTAGTTGAGCACCGAAAAGGGGATATATATCCTTTTATATATTATTCCTTATATATTTATCAAGTTCCTGATGCACGAAGGGACTCAGGACGCCTGGTACGAGCAACAGGCCCAAAAGGTTCGTTACAGTCCGGCTGACTACCCAAGGTGGAAGTATTTGAGAGGTCGACTGTACACCTACGGGCCCGATGACTTGATCGGCGCGTCCCTGGGCGAAGAAGACGCCTGGAAGTTAGTCGTGCCTGCGGAGCAACGGCGAAAGGGCACATCGGCCGAGAGAAAACTTTGAAAGGAGTGGCACAGAGTTATTACTGGCCTCGATTCCACGAGACTGTACGAAATTACGTACAATCCTGCTCGATTGTGATTGCTCGGCTGCGGACATCACTGAACCCACGGTAAGAAGCACACACGGTTTTGAATACGTGTAGGTGTTTCAAGACCTTTTCACCAGATGGGTTGAGTGTATGCCGATTAGGAAAGCCAACGCGAGGACTATCCTTAATTAATTTAAGGAGAGGATTTTGCTGAGGTTTGGTGCAGCAGAGCTGTTCCTCGCGGATAACGGCCTTGAGTTTAAGAACCAAGTCGTAGATAAGTATCAAGAGGAGGCGGGAATATGTCATTGTACGACCCCGCCTTACCATCCTCAAGTCAATTCAGTAGAGCGTGTAAACAGAACGCTAAAGACTCGCGTAGTGGCTTTCGTTGAGAAGAATCATCGAACGTGGGATGAGAAATTATCTGAGTTGAAATTCTCTCTCTATAACACTGTGCATAGTGCTACTGGGCTAACTCCGGTCATGTTGAATTATGGTCGGCAGCCCGTTCATCCTGGAGGTGAAAGCAAGACCGAGTTACTGCGCGAGATGAAGAGCGCAAAGCAGTCGAAGCTTGGGCAAGGAAGCTTCAGAGTCTTAAACATCTCCAGGAAGCTGCTTCTGCTCGTTCTAATGCAGAAAAGGAGCGTCAAGCGGACTATTACAACGCTAATAAAAGAAACGTGCCTTTCTCCGTCGGCGACTTGGTATGGAAAAGAAACCGAGTTGTCTCTTCAGCACGCAAGGAGTATCGGCTAAATTGGTTCCTAAGTTCACTGGATCTCATGTGATTGTAAAGAGGCCTGGAAGTAACACTTATACGCTGTTGAACGCCGACGGATAATTCAATGAGGCCATGCATGTAAGCCACCTTAAGACGTACGTCTCAGGCGAGGACGCCGAAGACGAGCCCATCCAGGAGGTGGAAAATGAATCGTTATCGTGCGATGAAGCTGCAGATACCTCTGCGAAGGTCAATGACGCCGAGAGCGATCGCGCGCGGACACCTGCGAGTGTCTTAAAAGCGTCTGCGAAGCGAAAGCGAGGTCGTCTACAGAAGAATAAGCTAATCGTCGTGCGGCTGGCATCATCGGACCCGTATCCAGATCCTTCGAACGCTGATCTTCCTTAGCCTCCGCGAGGAAGGCCAAAGGGTTCCAAGAAGACGACCCAACCCATCGACGCTGGTGACGTTTCACCTCGGCGAACGCGTGCAACTGCGAAAGGCGTTGCGAATTTACCCCTCGACGTGTGAGGTAACTCGTCGTTATATTTTCTGTTACAGATGGAGAACCAACATCAGAAGGCTGTTCTCCCTCTGGGCGATGACCCAGAAGATTTCTTGGGGGCTATCCTGGTTGCAGCTAGGCTGTTGCAGTCAGCCCCTTCTCCTCAGTAACAGGAGGTAGCCACAGGCGTGGCAGCGCCTCTCCGCAGGCCTCACGAGCAGTCATAGGCTGTTCAATGCCCGAGCGAGCCTGTGGAGAGTTCTGGGATGGAAAATCCTGTTCCTTCCGAGGCAGAGGGGATCAAAGAGTCTGCCTCGGAAGGGTGGACTCGGGTGGAGGAGCTCCTCCAGCAGTCGTGCCGGAGCTCCAAGGCTGCCAAGGATGAGGCCGCAGTGTTTCTCACATGGAATAAATTCCGCGCAAGATTCCCAGGGCGCCACGAGTGCGCGGAGTCCTGGGCCTCAAAAATTGAACGTCGAACGCTCGGTCTGCCGGTCAGAGCGAGCCGTGCGGGCCGATGCCCAGGCCAAGGAGGCGGATAGTCAAGTCGAAGAAGAGACTTGCCGTAGTCTTTACACCGCCCGCCAGGAGACCGAGCAGGTTCGGCATGTCCTCGCCGCTGCCGAAGAGGAGGCTAGAAAAGCCCGGGCCAGGGCAGCCTCGGCAGCGGTGAGTACAGCTTCAGCCTCGAAGGAGACGGGGTCTCCGGTGGCAAGGGACACTGGATCCGTCTCGGGCGGTGTACCAAGGAGGTGCTATACGTGTGGCTGTCCGGGAGTCCGGGATCACCGGAAGTGCCTGGAGTTCCTATGCCACGAGCCTAATGACCGCTGGTTTGAAAGGTAGGGGAGGGTTAGGCGCAGTCTAAGGGGACTTGGACCATCTCCTGCCGGTGGGGTCATCACCCTTGGAGACCGGCAGCGGGGTGACTCCCTGCGGATTTTGGTTGTTATTATTGTTGTTGTTATTGTAAATAAAAGTTGTGAGGTGGAAACCTCACATTAAAATATGTTTTTATAAGTACGACTGGGCAACGAAACCCAGCCGACACTCCCGAGGCCCGTGCCTATTTTAAATAAATATTTAATAAATAAAACTAATGCGCGAATACTTACGTGTGCCGAGGTGAACGGTCCGTCGGCAGACAAGTGTGCAGGAGCAGACGACACCACCAGCCCAGCCATACCTGTCACGAAGGAGTGAGAGAAAGAGAAAGTCCACGGCGAAGAACACGAGGAATCGGCGAGCCCTGGACGAGATGGGCCGACGGAGACGGCGGTCTTCGCCACCACACACCTTCTGCACACCACCACGAACACCTCACACATACACAAGAGCGGCACGAAATGCGTGAAGACGCGTGACGATGGCGCGGCGCCTCGTGTGCGTTCGAACACGAGGCCGACGCCGCGCACGCGTGAATATACACACACACGCGCGCGTAACCCGGGCGATCCGCGACCGCGAGAGAGCGCGACGACGAGGAGACACGAGGAGTTGCGAGAGAGATGCTAGTGACGTCACGAGCCGCGCGCGCCAGCGAGAGAGCGGAAAGCGTCCCGGCGAGCACGAGCACGTGTTGCGCGCGCGGCCGCCATGTTGAGCGCTGACTAAGAAGAAGGAGAGAGAGAGTGAGCCGATAGCATTAAGGTCGGCGTGCAGTCGAGCGCTCGCGTATCACTAGTGCCACTAGATGTTAGCGCGTTCGTGGCGCACAGCACTAGGAAGTTACGCAAGCCATTATAACCCATAGCGCCGACTGCAATCGAATTGCGCGCCTGTAGTAGATGACGCAGACGGCGGAACGCGGGCTCTCTGAGCCAATTAAAAGACTGATAGCGCTGACTGAAGGAATTGATTGGCGGATTGAATAACAGCGTTAGTCAGCATGGCTTGATGCTGACTCGCTAATTAATACAAAGATAAGAGGAGATAGCTCACCTATTGCATCAGAAAGAGACAGCGATAGAGAGAAAGAGAAATAGCGAGCTGAAGACGAGGAAGAAGACGGAAGCAGTGTGGCCGTTGAAAGAGTCGCGTTTGGAGTGCTGAGCAGAGCAGACGTTGAGAGAGACGAGAGAGAAGGAGCCGTGTTGGAGATTTGTTGCTCAGACGCCGATCAGACTAGTATTGTTGAACGCAGCAGAATAATTAATACTTATCGAGACGCCAATTCGACCCAATACGGAGACACTACACCGAAAACCATAGCGCTGACAGAGAGAGAAGAAGTGAGAAAGAGAAGTCGTAATTTGCAGAAGTCGAGAGCGAG
>JAPYZA010005934.1:0-11900 GCA_030522685.1 Eupelmus azureus | reverse complement strand
TCTGGCTATATCCTCAAGCAGAACCAGAAATATGCATTATTATTTAAAAAAGTTATAAACAATTAAAAGTGAAAAAAAGGGTAAAAAAATTCAAAAGTCCGCCATTTTTTTTTTTCATTGAAAATATTTCATTCTGCTTGCGACTATAGCCAATTCGATACAGAACATGAAACCGTTATGTTTTTTGCTTTCAAATAATTCGTTTCCAAGAAATGATGTCATCCATCTACTAATCAGACGAGTTTCAGCAGCCATTTTCAAAACCGCCATTTTTTTCAAGTAATTTTATATATGTGCTTTCATATGTAAAAAAAATTGATTACTCAACATGTTTTGTACTATGAATAAAATTTATTGAAAAAAATCACGTTATTTGGAGTAACCTGGCCTTAATTCAATCATTTACAATAATAACATAAATATTTAAAAAACTAATAATAGTATTAATAAACTAATAAACGAAGCAGCTATAAATAGCGTTTAATAATAGAAACTATTATCTGTTTTACAAAAAAAGCAGCTAAGCATAATAAATAATGAAAACACAAGACAAAATAATAAAAACAAAATTTTAAAACAATAACTACATTTTTCCATAATATAATAAAATAAAACAGCTACTATTTGCGCTGAGCTAAAAAATAATGTAATGGTACAGTTTTATGTAAGACCGCATTAGAAGATATATTAATCCCATGTTTAATTTTTTAATAAGAAAAACCCACTATTAGCAATTAACAATTGTAAATAAGAATTAAGATATTACAACATTTAATGAAATAAAATATTCAAAAAACATTAGACAATATATAAAAGCAGCTTCAATATGCGCTTAATAAATTATAAGAAAATAAAAATTAACATAAATACTGTTACTAATTTCAATAACAAATCAAAACAGTTAAAATTACAAAAATTTAAATTGAAATACTTTTTACTGTATATATTTATTTTAACGTAATATTTATATTATTTTTGTAAAATAGTGTCGTTATTATTATTATCATTTTATTATTTATTTTTTCCATCAAAATTATTTTTCTAATTTTAACAAATAATTTCAATTTCAGAACTGTACCCAACAAGATATAGAATTTATGATATTCATTATCTGAGTATAATTTAGTTATTTTCGATACAAGGGCGGGAAAGTGATTTTAACCTCATGTAGACGTTTGCGTCCGAGCGAAGCGAGGGTGAAAAGGTCACACAAGGTTGAAATTACTTTCTCTATCGAGTATCGAATACAATTTTTCCATACGACGTGCGTAAAGCTCGTTTTAGCGCCACGCATTTTTTTCAAGCGGGCGGAAAAACGAGTTTTGCGCCTAGAGGGCGGAAATAGTATATTATGTACCAAGGGCGTAAAGTGAGCTTTTTTAGACCGAGTGTGGAATTTGCAGTATGAGTCAAGACGAGCTAGCACGAGCCGAAGGCGAGTGCGTTTGCGAGCCGAAGACGAGTACTGCAAACACACGAGGTCAAAAAAGCTCATTAGCCCTTGGTGCATACCATATTTTATGTAGCGCATGTATTAATTTTTGCGTTTTTTGATATATCTAAAAAGTGGGTTTAAAGTGATCGTTTTTTGGGCACGGCAACCTTCTCTTTAAGTTTTATGAGTTTTTACCTCGAAAAATGATATTTGGGCCCCCTAACTGTCAATTTTTAAGTAAAAATCTGGAGCGGGCGTAAAAGTCTTTTATGCCCGCTTCAGTACTTTTGCGCCCGCTACGCCTCGGTGGTCCAAAAACGGTTACTTTAGACCCATATTTTAGGTATCGAAAAACGCAAAAATCATGCTTGTGTTACATAAAATATTTTTTAATTTATAATTACAATTATTAAATATACAATGGTTTTAACAGAAAAAGAAAAATTGATTGTACTAGGTCAAAATGCATATACTGGCGCATTAAGTATGTTAAATGATGAAGATATTAATGAATTTAATGAAATTTTAAGTTTTTCAATGCAGCCAACTATATTTTTACAAAGTTATTGGGATTATTGTTTTAGTTAAGCTATTGGGTTTGTTTTTCATTTTTTGATTAACATTAACATTTCTTAATTTTATAATTATAATTTTAGAACATTAAAAAATGGTTTTAACGGAAGTAGAAAAATTAATTATATTAGGTAAAAATGAATACACAGGCGCATTAAGTATGTTGAATGATGAACATATTAATAAATTTAATACAATTTTAAGTACAAATACAAGTTATTCAATGCATTAAACTATATTTATACAAAGAACAAATAACATTAGACCTATATTATTAGGTGATAATTATATACAAATTTTGTTTTCGGGTAATTATGATTTTGGTCACTGGATATGCATTTATTATTCTAACAACATTATTCACATATATGACAGTTTAAATACAAATGTATTATATGATGACCAAAATATTTACATTAACAGACTATTTCCAAATAAGGAAAATATAGAAATAAAAATTGAGAAAGTTCAATTTCAAACTAATTCTTATGATTGTGACGATTTTTCAATAGCATATGCTGTAGCAATTGTACATAATTTATGTCGATGTGGAATAGAATTCGACATTAACAATATCCGTAAACATTTATTATATATTTACGAATCAAATTCAATAACTATGTTTCCGTTTTTGGAAAACAATTATTTGCAAATGAATCAAACAACTTCTGAAACACTTCATCATAAATTATTATCAATATCAAAATTAAATATTAAAAACATAAATATTGAGAACCTTGAAAATATTAAAACGCAAAAAATGATACATGAACAATCACAATTATTAAATTCATATAAGTCACAGTTAAAAAAAACAAAAAAACAAACAGTATGACGGAGTATTTTTCCCCGATTTTACTCCGAGCTCTATATTGCCTCTCACCAAATTTATGATAAGGACGCCATGTGAGAGGCGCGCAAATTCTTACCAATATATTCCTTCTTTCCCGGCTCGATGATCCTCTCTCTCCCAGAGGAAGTTTTGCCGACGCTCGCCGTCGGGGCTGGCGAGGTGTCGGCTTGCACCGTCAGCGCGCTATTTATTTCATAAAAGTCAAATCGCTAGTTAATATATTAGATTTAATTCAAAGTCGCTAATTATCAAACAAGTTACTAAAATGCGTCTCTGCCGGGCACCTGTAATGACATGCAACATCTAACTACTACTTGCAAATAATTATTACTATCTCCAAGATCTCACTTTTCACTCATATTTATTAACCATATAATAATAATCATACATTACAATTCAATCCGACAATTAATTACGATCGCGAATATCGCCAAGATGGCCGCCGCGTCACTTCGTTATCAACCCGATCGCGACCAGCCGAAACTCCCGATACCGACAATTTGCGCTACAACTAAATCTTCCCGAATTCACAATAAATCGCTATATCACTCGATTCGATCTGCGGACACACACTCGCGACACGCTATAAGAATTTTTCCCCAGGGACGACTCACCGAAGCCGTCTCGGAAAACGGAAAAACAGGAGGCGGAATACAATTTTTCCACTCACCGTAAAATCCTTTCCAACCGCAACTCTAAAGCGCCAAGATTATATCTCGTCCACAACTCAACAAACAACTACTGCTTCTTTCTGTCACTCTCTACTCTCTGTCAGCGCTAAGGATTCGACTTGGTTGATCTCCGTCGTTAGAATTCAAATGGCGTCGCGGGAACTAATATAAAGCTGCTTTAAATAAACTGCCTACTTAGTCGGCGTCCGAGCAACGAATAGAAGATTTATGATAGATCGATCCCTCAATGACTTCACGGACACCTAGAGGTATGGCCGTCAGTATGAGCGCCAAAAAGAGATCGACAACCGCTACCAGGCTCCACCAACAAAGAAAAAGTCTCGAATTAGCGAAGCTGCATATATAGACAAAAGTAAGGCCCACAAAAACGCGGCAATCGAAGAAGAAGTGATAAACAATAGCGTAGACGAAAAGATAGAGGGCAGCAAACAACAAAACAAGAAGCAGAATAATAAGAGGAGAAAGAACAAGAACAACGACACGCAGGGGCAGAAACAAGCAGAACAGGCCCAGAAACCAGCAGTAGCGCATGTCGAATTAGCAGCGATTGGAAACATAGCGAACGCATCGTACTTGACCATAGCGCAGCAGGGTAGCGTGGCGAACACAAACCAGCAGAGCAATAGCGGGAGTAACTATCAACAACGAAACGCTCCGAACAATTGGCAAACGAGGCAACCTCGTTCAAACAACCAAAATACGGGTAACGCAGCATCACAGGAGGCATGCTATCGTTGTCAGGTGGTTGGGTACCGTGCGAGCACGTGCCCGCAGGTTACGTGCTATGCCTGCAATGTTTCAGGACATATAGCGTCGCGCTGACTGAATAAATCACCTAGCCCGCATATAAGCTGCCAAAACTATAAGAGGCCAAATGTAACGCTTAAGACCTGCACAGCATGCAGGCCGTTATTGGCAGCGTTGGGAAACGCACAAGCGGGAGGGCAACAGGGTTCCTTGCCTCCTGCAGCCAACCTGCCAGGAACCCAATAGGCAGTGGAAATGCTGCACAGGAAATTTGCCTTAGTGCCGACAGGGAAGTAATCGATGGCAGGGTTGTCATCGAAGACCCGCAGCAAGCGTGGACGCAGATAGCGTAACACTTCTCCAAATGAAATATTGACTCTACATTGGAGAAAGTAGCGCAGAGAGGTGAGAGGTTAGAGAGAGAAGATGAGGCGGTGTTCGAAGTGTAGGAGAAGTTGAGAGAACCGAATCTGTCAGAGGACGATTCTGAACAGTCAGAAGAAGAGTTAGAGAAGTTGGAAGACGATTCAAACTCGCCGGAGCCTGAAATCGCTCAATACGATAGCGAAACTTGGCATGACGAAGAGAATCTAGCGGAAAATGCAGAGAAGAGAGAAGAGTTTGCGGAAGGAGATGCAGAAGAAGATTCACTTACGAAGTTAGAGAGTGTAAGACGAGCGGTGGAAGAGCTAGTGAGGAAGATAGTTTGGAAGAAAGCAGGCACAGAGGCACTCGTGACCCCTGCGGTTGGCATAGTTCAGACTGGCGACACTGTTGCACCTCGGTCTGCAGTTCAGTAGGGGAGGGGCCACTGACACGGCCTGTGACGTCGAAGAAGATGAAGAAGAAATAGCAGGGATAGTGGCAGAGAACAGGAAATATTTAGCGATCGAACTTGCTGGTAAAACGTACCGAGCGCTGTTTGACCCAGGAGCAATGGTGTCAATAGCGGGGCCAGTAGTAGCGGAGAGTTTTAGAGAGAAACTGACTCCATCAGCGACTGGCGTAAAGGTGCGACGGGCAAAAGATCAGTAGTTCTTGGCGATCTGAAAGTAAACTTGGAGGTAGACGGCATTACAAGAGAACTGCGCTTCAAGGCGATAGAAGAGGCTAATCATGACCTTATTCTGCGTATGGATTTCTGCGGAATATTCGATTGCAACTCGAGGAACAAGAGAGGTTGCTGGCGCGTGGAAAAAGGCGGCTGGCATACGTTTGCGAACATGGATGGAGGCCAACACATAGCAATCTACGCTGAGTGTGCTGGCATCTCTGAGTTGGACAACAGTCAGAAAGCTAGAGTGGAGGGGCTGGTAAGTAGAGAGTTACCGCCTCCATCAACCACGCCTGGAGTAACCCACTTAACCGAGCACTGCATTAAAGTGACCAGCCGAGAGCCGATAAAGCACTGCCTGACAAGAATGTCGCCCAAGATGCTGGAAATTGCGTATAAAGAGGTCAAGAAGATGTATAAAGAAGAGCTTATAGAGAGATCGTCCAGGGATTATAGTAGCGCCCCAGTGTTAGTGAAGAAACCCAATGGCGAACCAAGGTTTAGCGTCGATTATCGCGAACTTAAGAAGATCACCAAAAAGGATGCGTACCCACTACCGAACCTGGATACCATTATGAACAAATTGCGTAAGGCCAAATATATATCGAAGGTTGATTTGCGCCAGGCGTACTTTCAAGTTCCGATGGAGGATGCGAGCAAGAAGTACACTGTGTTTATCGTGCCAGGGTCAGGGCTATGGTAGTTCAAGAGGATGCCATTCGGACTCACCAAAACACCAATGACGTTTCAGCGCCTAATTGACGCACCTAGAATGGTTGGAGGTTGTGTTATTGCACTTAGTCAAGGCAGCTTTGATGGTAAACAGAGGCAATTGTGAACTCTGTTGCTCGCAGGTGAAGTATTTGGGTTTCCTAGTAGATAGCGAGGAGCTGAGGCCTGACCCAGATAAAGTAGAGCCTGTAATGAACTACCCACCGCCAAGAACGTTAAAACAATTGCGCAGATTCCTTGGCATGCTGGGATGGTACTCGAGATTCATCGAGGGAGACTCACAAAAGAAGATACCGCTCGTCAAATTATTGCGCAATGGAGTAGAGTTTAAATGGGGCGAAGAGCAGCAGAGAGCTTTCGAGAGCCTGAAGAAAGCTCTCACCGTAGCGCCTGTGTTAGCCCGTTCCGACTTCTTGAAACCGTTCACTGTAGAATGTGATGCCAGCAATCACGCGATCGGGGCGGTGCTAAAGCAAGAGAAAGATGATGGCGAACATCCGATCGTATATGTCAGTAGGGTATTATCAGCAGCCGAGAAGAATTACACCACGACCGAACGAGAATGTCTAGCGATGATATAGTCGATCAATAAACTCCGGCCATACTTAGAGGGTTACGTGTTCAAGGTCATCAAGGATCATAGCCCCTTAAAACTGTTATTTGGACTAAAGGAGCCTAGCGGTCGCCTAGCGAGATGGATCATCGAGATGCAGCAGTGGCGCTTCGAGATCATTCACCGGAAGGGGCACAGCACCAAGTCCCAGATGCCTTGTCGCGACTATATGGACCGGATGATGAAGTGGTGGGATTCTCGGAAATAGAGGACGAAGATTATTTGGAGCTGATCAAGAGAGTACAAGGCACTCCAAATAAATACCCAAAATGGCGCGTAGAAGACGGAATGTTGTACAAATTTGTAGAGCATGAGTTGCTAGACCCAGTAGCGAACAGTGAAGAAGGATGGAAGTTAGTAGTACCAGAAGAGAAAAGAGAGAGAGTAATGAGCGATGCACACTGTCTAGCATCATCAGGTCACCTTGGCATCGAGAAGAGTTATGATAGAGTAGCGCGAGAATATTACTGGAAAGGAGTGTGGTATGACGTGCAGAAATTCGTCAGAGAATGAACTGAATGTCAGCGATACAAGGTATCGCAGACAGCTCCAGCAGGATTGATGTGTAATCGCGTAGTAGAGCGCCCATGGGCAGTTTTAGCCGCGTATCTAATGGAATTTCCGCCCAGCAAGGCTAGATACAAATACATAGTCGTATTTCAAGACATATTCACACGCTGGGTAGAGTTAAAGCCCTGGCGATCGGCTGATGGGAAATCTGTAGCGACGGCTCTCGAAGATCTAACTCTTTTCTGCTGGGAGACACCAGAGTATTTCCTCACGGATAACGGAAAGGAATTCAACAACAAGCACCTTAAGGCGACTCTTAGCGAGTATGGCGTCAAGCATGTGACTACACCACCGTACCACCCGCAGGCCAACCCTGTAGAGCGAAGCAACAGGATACTCAAGACCATGATAGCGACGTTTGTGGGGAATGATCGCAGAGACTGGGACCAACACCTGCATGAATTCAGACACGCTGTTAACACGGCAAAGCAGGTTACGTTGCGCACATCATCAGCATTTTTGAATTACGGAAGGAATCCCAGGCCTGTGAAGAGCTTGCGCAGAGAGGTAAAAGAGAAGCAGCCACTAGCGAAGATGCACTCAGAGATATATAAGGATAGAATGAAGAGACTGGATGCATTGCGTGATTTAGTAGCGAGGAATATAGACGTAGCATGGAAGAAGCAGGAGAAGTATTACAATCGGGGTAGGAGGGACGCGACTTTTAATTTTGGGGATCTGGTATTGCGACGAACGCAAGTACTATCTAACGCAGCACAAAAGTTTTCCGCGAAATTAGCGCCTAAATGCGAGGGTCCGTTCGAGGTAGTCGAGGTAAAATCACCGTCGGTTTACGTATTAGGAATAGGATCGTGTCGGCGAATCGCGACGGTGCACGTGTCCCAGCTTAAAAAGTACATCCCTCCGCGCGGACAGCCCAATCCCGTAGCGAACCCACTAACAACTTTTCAACCTAGTTCGGGGTAGCGCCGATTGCATACCTAAATTTAGCTTCTGCTTCACTTGCTTTTTTGTTTTTTGTTTCTTTGCTTTGCTTGCGCTTATAAGTAGGATGAGACCATATCGTCGCCACCTATCAGCCAGACGAGAGGGGAGCCACCGTCCGTTCCCGGAATTTCAGCCCCCTCCCATGGCTGCAAACGCCGCTTTGCCGCCTCCGCCCCGTAGCGCCGATAGCGCCGACAGCACCACCCCTCCACCGTCATCCGACCCAACACCCACCACCTCTAGTTGGGCGGATGAACTTGAGGCCATGCTCCTGGAGGACATGGAGAGGAGCAAGCGCCTAGAGGAAGAGGCGAGGGCATTAGAGGCGGATATGGCGTTGGAGAAGGAGCGGGAGATGGACGCGGCGGCAGACCGCTGGGTGGCGAGCTGGGAGGTGAGCCCTCGCCCAGAGGTGGCTGCGAGCGGTAGGCCGCAGCCCCTGGGTACGATCGCCGAGGATCCCGAGCGTCTCGTTCCCCCAGCCGCGGTCATCAGCGAGCCTCCTCCACCCCGCACGCCATCACCGTCCTCTGCGGTTCCGGAGGAAGGACGACGGACCAGGCGACCTACCCCTCTCCTGGAGGTGGCTGCTATCGGCGCGGAGCCGCAGTCCCCAGGAAAGGCCATGCAGTCGGCGGAGGGACCATCGCCTGGGCCCGTAACTAGTCCCCGATACCGAGTCCGCGAGAAGTTGCGGGAGAAGATGGCTGAGAGTGCCGAAGAGAGGTGACGTCCCCAGCAGCAGGGGGCGATTCCGCGTCGCCTGGGCTCCCTGAGCCCGTCCATATCGCCGACAGAGAGAGAAGGAGAGAGTAGAGAGGAGAGAGAGAGCCGCGAGGCCGCAGAGGAGCTAGAGGAGTTCCTGGGAATTGACGCCACCGGTGTGCTAGCGGAGCGTCCCCCTCCACGAGCCGCCCCCGTTTTTGACAACTGGGAGCCGATGGCGTGAGACCTCGGCATCGAAGAGGAGGAGTTGTCCCCATACCGCCGTAGCGCCGACAGAGGAAGGAAGGAGAAGAAGAGGAGGGAGACGAATCCGCGAAGATAGTGGACAACGGACGACTACGTCCCTCTTCACGACCGTCAGCGTTCTCCAACGCCGCCGGGCCCACCGTCGACCAAGAGGAGAGAGGATCCGGTGGGGAGCGAGAGACGGGCCACCGTCACCGAAGGGACGATAAAATTAAGAGAAAATTATTATACAAAAAATTATAGAGATACCGCAAACATTTTGACGAACAAAAACGTATGTCAAATAAAAATTGTTATAGAAAAGGTTAATGACATAAAGATTTCCAAAGAAAAATATATAAATGCTGATTTCAAGTGTAACAAAAGAAAACATGAAGGTAAAGAAAATAAAAATCAATATATTACAAATTATATCCCAAATTTTGAAAATTATTCAAATCTAGAAGAAATATCAAAATTAAACAAAATTTCGAAAATTCATATAACAAAGTTATCAAATGATCAAATAAAAAATAATTTGAATAAGAGTGAAAGTCAAATTAATAAAACGCATTATAAAAACAATAAAAAGAAAGTAAATCAAATGAACAAAAAATACTATGAGGATAACAAGAAAAATATATCTAAAAATAAAAAAAATAATTATTACGAGAACAATAAAAAAAATATTTTAGAAAAATTGAAAGAATCTTATGTAAAAACATTAGTAAAAAAAGATGATGAATTAATTACTTTAGAAAAAAAAATATTTTCAAAAAAATCATATTAACATTTTAAACAAAAAAAAAACTAAAAAATAAAAATTATTACAAGATTGCTTTTAATACATTAAATAATGTACGTGACAGCAACATAGAACAAAATAATTTCGGTAATTTATCATTAAATTATGATTATTGTAATACAAATCATTTTCCTTTCGACCCTAGCAGAAATATAAAATGTGAATTATTGTTCAAAACTGTTTAAAACTGTTTAAAACAATTTATTTATGTGAAATTTCGGACGTTTTAAACGGCTTTAAACAGTTTTAAATAATTTTAAATAGTTTTAAACAATTTTAAATAGTTACATTTTTGTATTAAAGAATTTTCAGCAATTATAAATATTTGTAACAATTTTAAACAGTTTTGAATAGTTTTGAACAGATTTGAACAGTTTTAAATAGTTTTGAAGAGTTCGAAACGGTTATAAACTTTTTTGTATTAAATAATTTTCAGCAATTATAAATATTTTTAACAATTCAACAGTTTTGAATAGTTCTAAACAGTTTTAAGTAGTTCTAAATTGTTCTCGACAGTTTTAAACTTTTTATATTTTTATATAAAAGATAGTTACAAATAGTATCAAACTATACGCTAAATAATTGTTAACTTAATAATTAATTAATCAATTTAGGTTTAATATTGTTTGCTTAGTATGTACTAGAGCACAGTTTAATTCTTTGTACAAAGTGCTCAGGTACTGTAATGATCTATTATAAACAGATTGATTTGGCTACAAAATTTTCCTAAATATATATATTTTTTTTATGCCTACCTAAGATCCTTTTTATGGAGCTTATACGGCTGTACTGTTTTTATTGCATGGTTAGAACTACAGAGTTGACTATTGCAAGCCGTTCTGTTCCTCTGTTTTCAGATACCATCTCAGTGTTTACTAACAGAGTGAGTAGAGCTCTTCACAGCGAAACTGCGCCTCTGCTTTCAACACTGAGAGTCTACTAACCGAGTGAACTGAACTCTGCACAGCAAAACTGTGCCTCTGCTTTCGACACCTACTTACAAGAGTATACATAGCGGTCTTTGCGTTATTCACTCGTGGTAGTACTTTAGGTGTGTGCGTGTTTACTATTGTCGATGTGTTGTGTGTCCCTATAGATGAGATGCGTATGCTCTCCGTACACTCGTATGAGCAACGAAACGCACACGCACCTCAACTGGCCCTACAGTATTATATGGAATCCGAACCATCAGAACCGCGGAAGAGGCACATAAACAATTTTTCTTGCGAACTGTAAGAAAAATTTGTTAGATATAAAGTTTATTAGAATTTTTAGATATTTTATTAAAAAACAGTAAAAATGAATGTAATCACAATAAGTATTAATGTGTGTTGGCATTTACTATTTGTAAAATAATAAAAAGAATTGTTTCCATAACTACATAACCTGCAAATAAAACAAGACTCTTTTGGTACAAATGGCATAATTCGAATTTGAAAATATAGTTAAAAAAATATTATTCAATATACAAATGCATGTAGCAGTGCAAAGAACATATGACAACGATTCGGATTACGACACGTAAACATCGTCAGTGGCGCAGTTCGTGAGGTGCTCATCGCGAGATGATTTTTCAAACTTTCTTTATTTCTCTATATAATTGATCTTATACATATAAATTTATTAACTAATTCAAATAATAAATTCAACGTATTAATTACAAAATAAAATTAAAAAAGTCTCCCTTATCTTTTTAAAAAAAATTTAAATCCAAACATATTTTACTATGTAACATAATAATTTTTCTGAAAATTATAATAATAAAAATTCCTATAACATTTCTCTCGGTGTGTATTTAATTAATATAACTGTTCAAAACAGTTTAACGAAACGAAAAAATGAGCACTTGTGAGGGCGCGCCAGACCCTTATATAGTCTCGCGCCTTTCTTCCCCACCAAAGGACCGAGATTTTACGATTTTCTATGA